>LKNJ01000589.1:65900-146393 GCA_002120245.1 Maccullochella peelii
TATATATATATATATCTGTTACACAAAATTATGTTTATTCTTTTCTCAAATGTTTTGCTTTTTTCTTGTGAAATACTGGACCCTTCCACCTCTTCTGGCCTCTAAAAATTCTTCAATTCAAAACAATCTGAAAAGGAAAATTCACACGGTGGTCAAACTGTTCATAGCTCATGACCACATTATATACTGGCCACAACTTGGGATGAGGGGTCACAAGTAGACACTGATTTCTTTGAAGGGGTCACAAGCCACAAAAAAGGTTGGGAACCACTGCCTTGCTGCAGCAGTTTCTCTCTCTCCATAAAACGCACTTGCGTGAGCAGGACACGCCTTTGTATTTGCAAGCTTAGGGCCCCTTTCATGTTTGTGCACCGCTTGGTAAACATTAGCAAAAATCAATGGTTAAGCAAAGTAGGATTTTCCATCAAAGCCCGTTTTGAGTAACTTTAAAAGCTACTCGGAGCTAGGCTGATTTTGGATCTTCCATATTTATGATTAAAGGAATCATTAAAAGCACAGATAGCTATCTTTATCAAGCTGCATGTGTCACAACATGTAGGTTTTGCTTGTTTCACTTTTGATTCGACTACCGTCTGCACCGTGATCCACTTACAGACAATAGGGGTTTGACAGCTATGTTAGCACGCAAGCTAACTCGCTAAATGTCAACTGGGGTTGCCATGAATTGCATCAGTTGCAGGCAGCCAACAGCGGCGTGCGAATAATATATCAAACTATCAACTTAATAAAAAGGATTGGACTTTTTTTCTGTAAGTTGTATAAGTGACAGATAATGTGATGTTTTATTATATCACTGGCTTTCAGGCGTACTATGTTTTTTTCTACCCCCCTACAACGCCTTGCTGACGGGGCTGAAGGACCTAGACGCTAAAGCCCGCCCATATGAGGAACAGGACGCACTCTCAGCCAATCATATCAAAGACCTGGCAAGCAAATGCTGTTTCTAACCAATAGGGTAAAAGCAAGTGAGTGGGACAACTTCCAGCTATTGCTGTCCATCCCGACTGCTCGCCGAGGGTTTAGCATGACACTCGCTTTGCCAAAGTGTACAGCAATGTGACATATTTCACACCGCTATGCCGCTAAGATTGCATTCTTACCCATCGTCAGAGTGGTGCTCTTCATTTTCACAGTCGCTGCAGTGTCCGTGGTCCTCTACATCTTCTTTCTCCGGCATCGGTGCTGTCTCATTCTCATCCGCCATCTTCAACCAGGAAGTGAGGAGCCACCGCGTGCCACCGACGACTTTAAACCTCTCTCGATGCTATTGGCTCAGAGCGGTGATGGAAATGTCTTCACTGTTGTCTTCTAGTGGGTGTTTCCAAGAGGTTATAATAAACACAAGCTCATAATGAAGTGGCGATGGTTTGGTTGCTTACATTTATCGCGACCATAATAAAACGTTTGACATTTGGTGGATTTAACATCTTTTTCTCTCTCACATGCATACAAACACGATTAGAGTCATGTGATCTGCATTTGGCCTAAAGGCTAATTAAAGCAGCGAAGCGTTTGACAGGAAGCACGTGAGGGGCGGATATGCACGGTACACAAACTAGACTAATTTCTGCCATTCATAACGAAATATGAATATATATGAAGTGCAGTATGGTACCACTTTATAATAAGACGTCCTTTATAAAGGGGTTGTAATTTGTAACTAAATGCTTGTTTTTATGGTTAATAATTGTTTTATGAATGCTTTACATATACGTTTTATGCATTAAAGAATGCAACTGGCAATATTCTTTTGTTTTCTGTCAACAAACCCATGAAAAGATTCAAACCATCAATGTGTTAGTCTCGCAGTAGCCTAGACTTCCTTACCCTGTCTGCAGTACTCAGCCCTGCAAGCGCCATATGGTTCCTACTAAAGGTGTAACTGCTCACAAATATATAGCTTCATTAAAAACAGGCTCAGTAATTTCCTGAAACAGTTGGGCACTGTGGATTTTAGCAAATGTTTCTCAAACAGGTGTAAATTGTGCTTTTTGGGGACTATTTGCAGCTGTGGATATGGTGCGCTAACATGCATTTACAGCAGCAGGACAGTGTATTTTGGATTGACTCAAAACAAACTACAATGCCCATGTTCGCTGTAATGAAGGAACATGTCACCCAGTGCAATGGCATGGCTAACTGATGTGTTTTTAATAGTTTTTTGGATAATGATGGAGGTCAATGGCACAGAGGAATATCAGGTTTTGGATACACAGACAGCACTCGTTTGTAGGATCAATTCATTGTTGGTTTTGGTGTTTTCATGGAATTTGTTGACAATAAGAAAAATATAGAATATCACGACTTTTCCTTAAATAAGAACAATTTTTGGGTTGCCAGGTTGTGAAAAATCCCTTTGACTGGTTGGGCAGTTTGATCATGTATCTTTTGAAAACGGGCTGCTGACAATCTGGACCAAAAACAAATTTATTAACAACTTAATTTATAATCCACAGAATTTATGGGTTATTAGGAAGTGACAAACCCATCAACAATTATTTTCACCATTATTACAAATAGCCTCCTGCATTATTTTGGCCTTGGCCCACATGCAGTTCGCTGGATCTCTGGATCTCCTGCAGCTTATCAGCTTGCAAGGGTTTAGCTGTTCAGAACGTAAACAAGAATTAAATGCAAACCAATGTGATATATTCCTCCATATATGTATTCCTACGCAACCGCCACCCCCCTATACACACACATACACATACTCAGTCTCATATACAAACACAACAAAGGGGCTCACACAGCGATGTGTTATTAGTGCTTTTATGAAAACAGTATTTTCTCTTGCACACATAATACCAACTGCCATTCACACCACATAGTCTATAAGCTTTCAAACTGCAAAGTCATACTTCACTCAACATTTGTTACATGCTATTGAAACCCATCCTGATCATATATACTGTAATTATAGTAATCCATGTGCAGCACCTTTCATTACTGCACCATTTTATTATCAGGCACAAGAGTATTAAATGATTCACTGTAGCCCACAGTAATTGGTGGTTGTATTATATTGTTGCAATTACTGTTTAACCACAATTACATCTAGATCTGAATGTTAGGACAAAAATAGATAAAGTCAAAAACAATTTGACTGACCACCTTATTTTAACATAAAATGATGCTAATCAAATACAACATTTCTGCAAGTAAATACCGTTTATATTTCAAGTTCATTTGTAAATTATTTCTTCATGAAGTTTGTTTTTCTTGGTGTGCTTCTGTACGATCAAATCTGTCACCAGCTCTGCAGAGATTTTTAGCCTCTTTTAGCTCCTAGTTTTCTTTTTTGGCCAAAAATCTATTAATGCTAAATTATTAAGTGCCTGGTAAGACTAACTGAATAACGTCTTAATGGACAATACAACCTCTGACAATCGTTGACACGTTATTACATTTGTGGGGCACAATTATTAATTAAAAATGAATCACTATTATTAGCCTTAGTTAAGTAAGTGCTGTTTTTGGTTCAACTATCCTTACTCTTTAAGTTTAAGCCAAAGACTTGAGTGTAAAAATGTTAAAATATTTCTCAAATCAAAACTACAAAAGGATGAAGTAACACATCTTCACTCTGTCCGACAGATTAAGGGATAACCTACACATGAGAGTTAACAACATTAAAATTAATTTTGTAACGAGTCCCATATGAGTGTGTTTCATGAACTACAATTTTCAGCGCCCTGTTTCCAGAACACTCAGCACTGACTAGACCAGATACCCACAGTGTATCATGGATTCATTATGCCTGAGGCAATTCATTTGCTAAGAGCCAGCGCACTTCTTCATCTCTGATAAACAACATATTTCTTCCCGCATTGGGAAGTGGCTCAGTGTAAATTGGACCACTTGAGGTCTGGACTGGGAGACTGGCTGGCAGCAGCAGCAGCAGCAGCAATCTCTCTCTCCTCACATTCAGAGCTCCTTTTCCAAAGCCCTTTGTTGTCAGAAAGTGCAGCTTTCCATCTAGTTCAGATGCACGTCATGCCATGGCTTTGGCAATGGCCATACGCTCGGACACAGTTTTGATGGGAACTCCTCTGCGGGTCACTTTGACATGGATGAAGAGTGTGGCGGGGGACAGACTGGAACCATCTGCCTTCAATAAATGAACATGTCGATAACCTGAAAAGAAAGAGTATATTACACGCATTACAAACAACACAGACAACACAGTGATGACTGTTCTGTAATATGTACTGGGGGATCTTTATGAGCACCTGTTCGTAGGCTTGTGAAAGGTATGGTGAACTGTCCCACAAAGTCATTTTTGGCAGTGTGATCGTGGTCCTCCACTACAAACCGCACCAGGGCCAGCTCAGGGACCTGCATCTGGAACCTCAGAGTGCTGTCCCATCGTGGGTTAAAACCTGTAGAGGGCGCACAAGAGCTGTAAATACATCACCCAGTATCCTGTACCTTTCAAACAAACTCATCATGGTGTTGCACAGAAAAGGCTCCTACAAGAATATGTCAAAGATCTGTGCTGCTTAATGCTGTCATCTGTTGCCTACTGCATTTACATCATTACAAAATACGACAATAATAAAAAAACAGCATTACATTATTTTACAGGAAAATCAGGTTTGCATAAAAATATGGTATTAGCTCTCTGCTTAAAACATATAGGTAATAATATAAGGTTGATGCTTTATTGTTAATGCATTATAGTGAATGATGAAGTCTCAGAATTACCATTGTTGTCAATGCGATGGGTTTTGTCTCTTGCATTATCAATAGCCACCCCATGAATTTCCACCCACACTTGTGGGTCCACAATGGAGCTGGCCTTATCTGTGTTGATCTTTGGAAGCTGCTGAGCAGAAATAATCTGCAAAGCAAAATGCAATCAGTCACTTTTTATATCAAATTCTGATGGGCAATCTATCAAAATTATATTCAAGCCAAGGGAAATTAATTTTATTTGTATATCCCAAAATCACAAACATGAAGGGCCTCACAATCTAATCGAACCTAAAACCTAATTTCAGATAAGGAAAACTTTAACGGGAAAAAGGAGGAAATCTCAGGAAGAGCAACAGATGAGGGACAACTCTTGCAGGATAAACAGACATGCAATAGACGTCGTACGTACAGAGTAGATAGAAACAACAATTACAATTACAATTACACTATGGAGAGACAAAGAGGTAAAATTAAGTACATAAAGTACAAACATATATGAAGAGTATTGATCTAAATAAACAAAGTATGTCAGAAACTAAAAACTGTGTCAGACAATAACATGGATTTGAGTCAACCAATCAAAATTTGCTGTAGCACTGTTTCTCAATAGGTTACCACTCACTCGTATAGTCAGCTGGGTGGGGATGTGACCGGGGCCTCCACCCGTGTTCTCTGGGTTAAAGTTGGACGAGGGGCTGCACAGGAAGCTCGGTTTGAGGACGTATCCACAGCGACCATTGGGGAGGAAGCGGCCCTGGTTCAGGTCCATCTGCTCCCCGGGTGTCTGGAAGTTCAGAGCCACTGCACACCACAGAGAGTGGAGTCAGTAACATGGCAAGCCTGACGGAAAACATTTCAGCACCAGTGAATGCTGAATTACAGTCAATAAACCAGTAAAAGCCGGTGACATAAATGTGTTCGGTATAACGTTTCTTTAGCACTTACTGACCACATAATGTTTTTCAAATGAATTGCCTCAATTTGCTGCCATCAGAACAGCATCCTAGCTTCTAGTCGGGAGTACTAACCCATCTGGCAGCCGCCGTTCCACATTTCCTGAGGATCATAGTTGGATGATTGGAGGCGCTGGCCAGAGGGGTAGATCCGGCTCAGCTGCCTGCTGTTGTGTCTCACAAAAAGCTTTCCTGCAAATGAAAAGATAGAAAACCACATGCCATGATACACTGGAGGCTGATTATATTTTCTGTAGAATCAGCTGCAGTAAAGCAATGTCTGAAATCTTTTTGACTTTTTCTCTATAATGTCAAGATGCAATTATTTCCACTGTTGTACCCGAGTCTTTGATGAGCCTGAGGGCCTCACTCTCAGAGAAGGAGGACATTTCATTTGGAGGTTTTTCAGATGCATTTTCAAACCCACGGAAGGGGATACTTCTGCAGTACACCACTAGATCTGAAAGCTCTGGGCTCAGTTTAGAACAGACCTGGGAAGGACCAAAAATTGGTCGATTATCTAAAAGGTTCACTTTAACAGCTTCTCAGGCTTAATGACAAGACTTCCTGAACTGACCTTTGCAGGATCCTTCTTGGGTGTGTTCTTATTACTGCTGGCTTGTTCGTCCTCAGAGCTTGAGGAGAAGCTGGCACAGCTGCCATTCTTGCCTAGCTGGCCCAAGTGAGGAATCAGCTTCTTCCCTTTTACGAGAATATGCCCCTTCAGCTCCTGCAACGAAGGCCATTGGAACAAATTACTTCATTAGAAAACCAGACAGACAGAGGTCTCTGAAAAATAAGGATCCAGCTGTGTGTGTTGTACCTCAGGAGAAGGCAGATCCTTCAGCGGCTGGTCAGTGAGGGGCTTGGTGAGCAGTTTGCCGCCCAGGATAGCACGGAGGTGTTTGGCCATGACAGCCTGCTGCTCCACAGAACAGTGGTTCTCCAAGGACAGGATTAGAGGATATGGGGACGCCTGCAGGGAGAAACACAGGAAAACTCATGTGCCAAGCCATTAAAAGGCAAATAGATCACATAATAGCAATGCAGGACCTAACACTGTAATGCTATAGTATGTCAAAACCAAAATACTGCAGGGTTGCCTCAGAGCCAAGTATGCAACCACAAGAAGTGCGGCAGGCTGTGCAAGCAAGAAGTCAGGAATCTGGATTTGTTTACTGACTGACTACTCACTTATTTCATTAGCAGTGACGAGGAGCAGGAAGCATACTGTCATAGCTGAGGATTTACACCACCAGGTCAAGCTCCTCTTACCTTGAAGGCGTACTGGGAGATGGTTTCAATGACCTCCTTGAAAGGCACTTTGGAGGTGAGAGTGTGGCCGTGGTAGATGACAGGTTCACCTTTATCTCCATCCCAGCAGTCCAGTTCCACGCAGCGACAGCCCTGATTCAGAGCCCTGTCAGTGAAAGACACATACTTACAGCACAGGACAAATTAAGAACATCTACATTTTATCGTGCTAAAGTATGTGCTGTCTGAATACCTGATGTACGGCTCAGTGCTGCTGGCACCGGTAACTTGGTCCTTGGTAAGGTAGGTGTTGTGCGACGAGGAGATGAAGTAGTGGGCCAAAGGGCGGCTCATGTCCTGGTAGACTCTGGCATGGTCAGGGTTAACCACATCGTTTTCCCGGGACAGCATGTACATGGTGAAACCATTCTGGGTCATGAACTGGTTCTTCTGAGCTGCAATAAATGGCAAAGTGTTTCCATTGAGTCAGCTATCTTTTAGTGGGTTTAAGGGTTTAAGCAACATATATTAGGCCTGGATTAGAGCCAAGACAAGAGAAGGTTCACAGGGATTAAGCTAAACAGTCTAGAGAAAGAAAATCTTGACGTCTTTTGTTATTTTGACATCATTAATTTTAAGCTGTCATTGTTGTGATGTTTCTGTACTGTACTTCACTTGGCAGTCAAACAGTGGTCAAATCATTGCACCCTATCGACTGCTTTATTTCAGAAACTTCAATTTTTTTAATTACAATTTATAATAATGTTTTACAAATATGTACTTTTAGACAGAATGTAAGGAAATCGTGCAGATCATTTCTTGTCTTAGTTTCAAACTAATTCACAGATTTTCTCTAACTGAACCAGTCGATCTTCTAATTCTATCTAACTAAGTTAAAATGATGCCTTCCTTAAAGTGCATAACTGAGTCTGTTCACTGACTTTATGGCTCTTCTCAATTTGTGTTACTGTTACAATAACTTAGCATTTTAGGTAAATGCTAAAAAGTAGTTTAGCATTTAACATTATCTTATAATTGTCATTGTTTTAATGTCTTACAGCACGTTTTAAAGAAGACATTAACCTCTGTTGCATACTTTAGTTTTTTACGGTGTATCCTATATATATACATGATTGACATTGTGAATATTGTTTTTTATTATTTACTGTAGGTAGAAGTAATGGATAAGCCCTTTTGACCTTTTTCTCCTCTCAGTGAAATAACTTATTTTTTCATGTCACTTTAAATTCATTTTTAAATGTTGTCATTTGTTTGATTTGAGCTCATGCAAATGAATAATAATAGTTCTTCCTTAAAACAAACCACTCTCACTGCTGGAAAAATAAAGTGCATCACATTATTGTGCAGCAGAGGAAGTTGCCTCAGTGTTTAGAATATAGCAAACACTTTTACAGGTATAGGCTAAGACTAGACTATTCTGTTAGTCAGGAGGCAGCATCAAAAGGGGAATTTACTGTGTTTATATGAAAATGTTATGGGTTCTTCCTTTAAAGCCTATAATGGCTGCTTTTAGGACCTACCCCAGTCATTGAGCTCATAGGTGAGTATGAGGCTCTGAGCATGATTCAATGAGGCGTCTTCTCCTTGGTCTCCCAGGAAGTCGCGCAGCTCGGCAGTGGCGAGCACACAACCATTACTTGAATAGTGTCTAAACACAGCATCCAGCTCGGGCCGTCGCAGCAGCTCCCTGCAGAACTCCTCAATCTCTATATGATCCAGACGACCATCGCCGGATCGGTCACACCTCTGGGATAAAGGGGATAGGGGTGAGTTAAAAAAGGCAAACAATCGAACACACACTGAGAAAGATAGACATGTATCAAACACAGTATGCTTTTATTTTGGGAGTGCTGGGAATTCCCTGTGGGGAAAGCATTGCCATAATAATTCAACCCATCTGTGCAAACTTACATTAAAAATATGCTTCTCTGAGGAGGGCAACGATTCAGCTGTAATAGAGAGCTGAGGGACATAGCAGGCAGTAATCCCCCACAATAAAGAAATAACTGGCTCTTGATTTGTTGTGGAGAAGACACGAGGGATGGGGCTAAAGATCTGGAGGGGGGCTGGTGGTTGGCTTGCCGCTGGCTTGGTAATTGAACACAGACTCTAGACTCCATTGTGTCACAGTAAACTGATAAAATCCTAACTAGGAAAAATATCACCAACTCTACATCTCTCGTGCTGTTACTCCCTCTCTTCTTACATTTTATGCTTTCGGTGTTCGGCTCATATGACATATACCAACCATAAGCTGAGGATATTTTACAGGTGCTAAAAACTCAGACAATGTACACATGATGACCCTGACCTTGAATAAACAGCGGGCATACTGCTCACTCAGGTCAATGTTGATCATCTGGAGCAGCCGTTTGACCTCATCGTAGCTCATCTTGCCGTCCTGGTTCTGATCCGCTCTCCTCAGGTAGCCTCGGATCCAAGTGTAGAGAGTTAAGGAATAAAAGCTTCTGCAGCTTTTTATTTGTTATTGAACCACTTTACACCTATTGTTTACCCCGGAGGGGGGGGGGTGGTATCTTTATTTTTAATTTCCTTCCCTGCCCACTTGAGAGGGTTTTGTTTGAAAAAGTTCACAATGTTAATACACTCACTCTCTTCCCCATAAGTCCATAAGTGTTGGTTGCTGTAATCATCGGGGCAAAAATGCATTTTAAAGCTATGGCTAATATGAGGCTTCAGCAGTCTGAGTTGGCCAAATCACTTCAAAATGAGCCTACAAAACGACCATAAAGTTGACTTCTCTAAAACAGGTTCAACAAAAACATTATAGCCTCCATGAAGGTGGGATTTATTGCAGGACTGTTGCTTTAGACTGCACGAGTTTTAGCTACCTAATAAACTGGCAGCTGAATATAGTGAAAGCTATAATCCAGCTTTTGTTGATGCCAACATTGCGATCTGTTAGCACCAAGTACAATTCAGCTGTTGCCACAAAATCTCTTATAAATAAATTAAATTGTAAACACCACTGAACAGGCTCCTAATTGTTTGTTGGGAGGGATGCACTTACAATTACAATTTTTGATGGAATCTAGCTCTTGTTTCTGTGCAGGTGGAATGCAATTATTGTAGGTCCCTTTGGAAAAAAGCGCCTGCCAAAATAATGTAATGTAATGTAATTGCATAAAAGAGTTGATAGCAACAAGAGGCTTATATTAGCTCGTTGTCACCTGCTTGTAACACAGAAAGCCTATATATTACACCATTTAAGTTAAACATCACCTAGGCTACTAAAAGTCGACAGTATGAACACAATAAACTAGATCACTGCCCTGATGATTTATATGTTCACAAAATTAAAAATATATCAACAGAGAATGAGGGTGTAAGAAGAGATGATCTTAATGTTATACACCTACACTCATATTATCCTCTGGCTATGGGGGATTGTAATTAACAGTGATAGTTGGACTATATTTAGACAGGGCTTTTTTATCTAGCCATTACTGCTCACCTTAGCTATGCTGTGGACATGGGATGGTGCATGTGACAGTGCTGCCTCAGCTACACTATATTTATGCTAGCATACTGGAAATTGAGCAGGATATTGGTCCAGTTTCTCATTCTGAGTCATGTTGGCCACATGCTCCTTTAAAGTGCGGAGCCCTCGCACCCAGCGCTGAGCTTCATCCTCACAGGGGCACAGCAGGTCCAGGCTCTTCCTGGCTCCTCTGAAGACCACTGTGAAGCACTGGTTCTCCGGCACCGACCCAGACAGACACCTCAGGGCCTCGGACTGGCAGCCTTCACGGACACACTCCACTTCTGTCACTGCGACTGAGAGAGGAGAGGGAAAGAGAAAAAGAGGGAAGCAGAGATCAGACCAAAAAAGTTCTTGTGTTGTCGAGTAAACACAGCTTTGGCAGGACAACACATGGAGCAAAGCAGCTAAAGGTCAACCGTCATGTGTTTTTAGGGATTCATAAATACCACCAAGCAGAGTGACAGAGCAAAGTGATTATAAAAGAAAACATGCACTTTGCATACTTCTCAACAGATAATTTTAACCTGCAACTTTATGACTCTTAACAGCACACAAACTGACTCATGAGTGAAAGCTGGGCCTTCAGTTTGTGCTCTTTCCGCTGACAGTCAAGGGGCAGGGCCTTCTAGTGAGTTTTATAGGAGTTATTTTCGCATTATGGTGGCTGCATGGGATAATCTAGAGGGTTGATTTATGGGATATGTAAAAAAAAAAAAAAAAAAAGCAGGTATAATGTTTACCATGTTCCCCCTCTAAGTTGAGCATGTTAGCATGCTAACATACGCTAATTAGCACTAAACAAAAAGTACAGCTGAGTCCGATGGGAATTTAATTTAATTTAACCAAAGTACAGCTGTAGCGATTAGTCAGTTAATGAATTGGTCAATCAAAAGAAAATTAATTGGAAACTATTTTGATACCTGATTTATCGTTTTGTATCAAGGAAATAATCTGTTGATTAATCAATAATGAAAATAACTGTTAGTTGCAGACCCAAACCAAAGCAGCCTATTGGAAAATTACAATTTTGACGTGATGATGGCGCTAGATGAAAAGTCATATCAGCAAAGTATTTAGGATTAGGAAAGTCAGTAGGAATCATCCTCTGGGCACAATGCATGTGTGTACCAAATTTCGTGGCAACTCATTCAATAATTATTGAGATATTTCAGTCTGGACCAAAGTGGGGGACTGACAGACAGACCAACATTGCCATTTTGTCACAGGAGAAGTCACAGGCAAAAAGGGTTGAGATTTAATTAACTTTTATGTGATCTGTTTATCTTGTATTTGCAGAGCTCTGGTGAGTCTGGGCAACACTTGAGGCCCAGAAAAGACAGCCAAACACAAACACAAGCTGGCTACCAAGCTGATCCACAGGAGCTGGTGTAGTGCCTGCAGTGTGGTGATCACTCAGTTGGGTAATAAGCAGTGTCTGCCCTGACAATAGCCTCATTCTCTGGCTGGAGGTCATGAAGCCTCTGCCGTCCACCTCTTCAAAATTACTCCACATTCCTCCTCTGTGGTTATCCCAGAGACTTGGCAAAGCTGACATGCATGTGCATAGTGTGTGTGGTTTAGAAAGGAGCAGAAGTGTTAAGTGTTGTATTCTGTGCCAAGTGCTTTTGAGCACAAGACACAGCACTGAAATAAAGGCGTCAGATCACACTGGACCTGGAGAACTGCCTGGAGCTTGGAAAAGAGGAACCAAGCCAAGCCTTCATCCCAGATTCACACAAACACACACAGATATGGTCCTCAGCATCCTTCTAGTGTGGCATTTTCAGTTTCTCCCCTCACAGTGCGTGTTGTCATCATTGTAAGGAGTGTTACACACTGCAACTTGACCACTCTGCTAGTGCTAGTATCTATTTGACGCGTGGCTGCAGCACAATCAAGATGGCCTTCACCACCCGCTGACCCTCAAACCTGCCCCCCACCCACTCGCCCGCCCTGTCTGTAAGGCCAGAGGGGGTGAGCATTAAACTGCATTCCAACATCAGCATGGACAGCACAAACAGGAGAGGTGGGAGAGCTAAAGGTCACGCAACAAGGAAGAAAATAAAAGAGGGAGAAAGAGAGGGAGGGTGGGAGAGACTGGTTTCAGGCATGTCAGCTTTCCACCTTTAGTACATTTTCACTCCAAGAGAAGAATTAGCTCCAAAAAAGTGAAATGTAAAGAAAATTTAAGGTTAAATACATAGCTCTGCACTTTGGCATTCTTCTCAGAGTCTGATCTCTTTTGAAGATCATTCAGGTCGTTAAGCCAGTTGATGGGTCACTACATTGTGGGGGGTCTCCTGAATTCCTGCAGGTCTTTCCACACTGATGTTAGTTGAAAACCTGTGTTTCAACATTTCTGTGTAGCTCCTGTTTGATACGCTGATCTCCTCTGTCAGTTTGTTTCTGGTTGTACAGGATCCTGTCCCCACTTCTGTAGGCCCCCTCCTTGACCTGATGAAGCTGCCTGAATTGGTAGCAGTAGTTTAAAACAATGGGAGAACTAAGAAAAAAGCAAAATAATGGGTGGGCCCTGAGTTCTCCTCAAGTTCTACTTTCTTACTGAGAATAACTGTGTTTTTATAGTTTACTTATTTCCCTCGCGCATGATGCCTTAAATACTGCAGGAGGGAGAATATTAAATAACCAAAATAAAGCTTAGAAAACTAACTTAGAATTTAAAAAAAGAACAAAAAGCCCCGATTTACTTTTATAAAACAGCATTAAAACAGCTTGTAAATTTAATCTGGGAAAACTAATCTTGTTTTTCACCTTGTTAATAACCTCCTGGAGTTTGTATGCTAATGAGATTTGAATGTACCGGCGTGGGAATATTCTACCATATGCTTTCAGCCGACTGCAAGCCTGACCACTGGCGAAGTAAACCCTACCTGCCAGGTCTTGGTTTCTATCTAGTTTTTGTTTCGGTTTCTTGTTATCTGCTGTGAAAGAAACAATTAAACTCACTTCTTTGCATTGTTCCCAATTTTTCTTTACAATTGCAAAGGTCACCCCCACTTTTACAGTTTCAGTTTGATTCATTCACAAAAAGACCACTAAACCGTGTCCTCTTACTGTCCAACCACTGAAAACCCAGATGGGAGAAGATCTGAGTTAAATGTTGAAATAATCACATTCAGTTATTACTGTGCGCTCACAGCATTTAAGCTTTACAAGCAGTAGCGAGTGATTCGTAGTCTTTCTTTTTCCCTGGATTTTGCCTCTCAGTCAACATACAAGCTGCCCTACCTTCTTGGTGACTGCAGACACTACTCAGGGCGGAAAATCTCCTTTGATTTTTGGGTAAAAAAGTCATTTAGCAGTTTTTTATTTACAGATAATTCTCCTAAAATGACGCTAGAACTGAACATCAATCAGTTAATGAAGTAAAAAAAAAGACAGTGCTGCTTGTAGTATAGACAGAAATATAACATCATTTATTGAGTTTAAAGGTTCATTGTTGACATTGGAAAAGGTAGTTTGAGTTTTTATATAATCTAATAACAATATTCATCAAAAAAGTATCAGATCTCTATCAAGGAAACTATAGATTATTGGATTAGTGCATAATAATAAATAATTTATGTGTCTTTTTTGTATACTAACATTATTGAAAGCATAATAGCCAATTTAATCATAATTTATTATTTGCTAGATGATATAAATGTATATGTATACATGTATACATTCCTCAGGTATATGAGGAAAATAACATTTATATTTCTTGTATATACTTGTATACTTGTTTTTTTTGTTGAAGAACAAAACTTCCTTCCTACTTCTGAAACCAAACCTACGCCTTTGAGATAAAATATAACATTACCACAATTAAAGCAGCCCAATCATACGGGATAACCACCAGAGTTCACTTTCTGTGCATTGTGGGAACTGGTGTCATTAGTGAGCTCAGCCTCTGATCCACACGACAGCTTAGCAAAGCAGAAGAGAGCCAGCATACTGTACCTGAAGTCTAGGTACATGTTTTATGAATTGGTACATAAATTACACATGATTATTATATAATCAGATTGCAGAGCCCATGATTAGTCTCCTCACTCACCAAGGAAACAAGCAACCACTTTAATGAGGCAAAGTAGAGGAGAGGTCATGAGATAGAGCCAAGATTAAACAGCTCAACAACTCTGAACAATAAGCAGGCTGAATGAGCGAGCTGACTCACATCACAGTCTCTACTGGACTGGTGGAAGGCCTGCTGGTCTGTTTCTACATGACTCCCTTGTAGATAAGTTTCCCTTTTCTCCTAATCTGATATCGCTTAAGTTTCCTCCCTTTTCATAGTGGAAGACCAAATCCTATTCATGAGCACTCTCACTTTCAGAGCTCCTTTTCCTCCCTAACCTCACTTCTTATAACTAACTCCCTTTACCACTTGGTCCTCTGCCTCTTTTCCACCTTAAATCCTCCCCCCCTCACACGCACGTACTCTCTCCCTGATAATAAAACCAGGTTTCAGCAATACTTACATGTCTGCTGGTCTTTGGCTTTGCGGGAGCTCTTGGTGGACTCACACCACACGGTGAGTCCGTCCTCCAGCAGCCGCAGGTTTCGGCTCTTCTGCCACCTCTGAGAGCGAACTTTCACCATGTTGGAGCCCTGCATCATCACACGTATGTCCTCATTGTCCAGCAGCCCTGGAGCACACACACACACACACACACACACACACACACACACACACACAAACACAAAACGGGAAGTTTTAAAAAATAAGTCTGAAACTGAATCATCAGCAGGTTGAGTTTGCTGTTTTATTGTGACGACATACAGGCTTCATGTTAGAAGTCTAATGAGGTTCATCAGAAGTTCATACTGTTCAGTCATCCCTGACTATCTTGTCACAATGTTGGCAAAGTCTACATCACAGAGTAAAGATGTGCAAAATGGCAAAATTCATGAAAAAGTTACAAAAAAGCTAAAACATCAGTGAAGGTGAAAGTGATTTTTTTAGTTGCTAGCTGTAAGGTTAACAAGACTAAGAGTGCACAGCCATGCTCTGTGAGACTGTGATTAGCCACAGCAGAGCTTTGAGCTAAATGCTAACATGCTAACAATATCAATGCTAGCATATGGATGGGTTCACCATCTTAGTTTGGCGTCTTAGCATGCTAACATTTGCTAAATAGCACTAAACAAAAAACACAGCACTTGGTCATAAACCACTGGACTAATTAAAATTTTGATTTCATGGTGGCACTAGATGAAAAGTAAAGGGATCACCAAAGTTATTACAATTCTTACAATTCGTCCAGAGGGGGACATGAATGTGTGTACCAAATTTCATGGCAATTCATCCAATAGTGAGACATTTCACTCAAAACCAGAAACGCGAACTTCATGGTGGCTGTAGAGAAGTCAGAGGATCACCAAAGTCAGGCACAATGTCTGTATAATATTTCAGACCAATCCATCCAATAATACTGACCACCGACCAACTGACAGACTGACTTCGCCATCCATAGAGCAACGCCAGTAGTGTGGCTACAAAAATAAGACACAAAAGCCCCTATAACAATATGATTGCGTCAAAAATACTAAAGTACAATAATGCTCTCAGAACTGAGTACCATAGAAACATTATAAGTTCCTTCAGAAATTCTGCAGTTTTGGGGATTGTTTTGTTCCTGTCTGTCAGGTTAACAACATCAGGGGTCAGGGAGTTACATATAAGTGCCACATTGTTTTTTCTTCTTTTTTTTTAAGATCTTGGCAGTGGATCGCTTTTAAAAATGACTAACTCTCATACAACAGCAAAGTTTCCCTGAAAACAGACCTTGCTGACTTGACCATGTTGTATTCCTCAAGATGACCTCACAAATATAGTCAACACTTTTCTGCTTACACCCCAAACCAAAGCTTGTAT
Organism: Maccullochella peelii; assembly: GCA_002120245.1. NCBI lineage: Eukaryota > Metazoa > Chordata > Actinopteri > Centrarchiformes > Percichthyidae > Maccullochella > Maccullochella peelii. Next base: position 82,231 of record LKNJ01000589.1, read on the forward strand.
TTTATATACAAACCTTTGAGGAAATGACCAGAAGTTCATCGTCATAGAGAAGGTTTCAGTGTGTGGAGTGAAGCTGTCACGCATTGTCTCGAAAAGTGACCTTATGTTTTAACAAAGTAATGAGTTTTCTTCCAGTCTAGACATCCTAAAAATGAACAACATACTTTAAGTTCAGAATAAAGCTGAGAGAAGTCGAATGCTGAGATGTGAAGCAGGCATGATAATTTGTAGATTTATTCCTCTCTTGGGGCAGTAGCAGGCCAACAGGCAGCAGAAAAGGAGTTAGAGTATGGAAAGTTGCAAAGTGTTTGCCTGGCTGTACCATTTATACTAGTTTCCCCTAGCTATTACCATCAATGGAAATGTAATCATAGAAGAAGCCAGAACAAATGCAGAGCCTCAGAACAGATTATTATTTGTTGTTAGCAGTGAAAGGATCGGGGCATGTTATAGGATAAAGAAGGAAGTCTGAGGGATCTATATGGTGAACACACAACAAAGCTTTGAGAGTTGACAGTCATGTGGTATCAGTGAAACAAAGAGGCGAAAACAAGTAACTGTGTATTGTTTGGTGCATGTGCAAGAAAGGTTTTATGATCATTCACAAAGCCAAATGTTTGCATAAGAAAAAAGTCTTTTGAAGGCCATGAGCTGGTTTTGATTAAATATTTGTCGTTGTTTTTTTTTACTTTTCTCTGGCATGTTATAGACCAAACACTGAAATGATTAATCCATAAAAGTAACTAGAGTTGCAGCTCTAGTTTAAAGCTAAGGGTGATTTTGGCTTGCAGGGTTGAGGTTGAAAGGACATGCAGAGTATTTACACAGTAGTTTCTCTGACTCTCAATACAGACGTTCAAACATGACAGACCCACAGAGGGCTCAGGGTGCATTCCAATACTCTGGAGTGGACATTTTTGCAGGAGGCAAATGTGAAATTATATATAAAATTTATATTATTATTATAACATTTTGACAATTATTTCTGGTGTAGTGGTATGGACATAATGAAGTAGCTGTTTCTTATTGGGCCAAACTTACTGATGCATCTTGGTTTTTAGGGGGCATTTTTGCCGACAGAGAGAGTGGGGATGACATGTATCAAAGGCCCCAAGTCGAATTTCAAATAACTGGTTTACATTTAGGGTCAAAACTGGTTTGGTTTGAAGGTTCTGCATAATGCTGTTTTCCATTTTGCAAAATGGGTTTGTCACAAAATGTACTGCTAAAATCAAATTACCATTAAGTTTTTAAATATTGAAACCTGGTTAAAGCAAACTGCTTTGTCTGCAAAATAATGCAACTACAGCTTTACAGTACAAGTCTTGATAAAGGACATTCAGCTATGCCTCATTGCTTCTTTTGCAGGGATGAATGGGACCTCTCACAGAGCCGTTTTCTCTTTCAGCACTGAAAAAGTCTAAACAAACTCTTACTCTTGTCAAATGATTCTTCATGGCTTAGTCTCTTCTGCTCACCCCTGAAGATTTGTCCAGGCACAGTTGGCAGACTCTTTCCTTTAAATCACAGTCCTCATACTGTCAGTGCCAAAGTTCCTCAGAGGGCCCCCAAAGCTATAGCACAACAGAAACCGCTCTCAGCTCCCTCCCCTCCTCGACTAGAAACAAATTGGATTCTTCCACATCGGGGTCAAACACAAAGAAATTCCTCTACCAGCTCTCCATACATAACAAGCCTGTTTTTCCAAGCTGTTACCACATGCAAAGCATTCCCACAAGCAGAGCACATGGGATTGATTAACTGCAGGTCATTGACTACGCTAAGCTGCCCAAACAGCCTTAACTTCCTTTGTTTCAAACCACTGCTTCACCTTTTATTATTGCCTCTCCAGCCTCAACCACATTCTTATTTTTCCACCTGCATCGTTTAAATATATAACCACGACAGAACAAGCGAACACAAGTCTGCAAGTGTTGGCCAATCCCTTTTTGTTCACTGCACGTTAACATTTTCATATGTTATACGATTCTGAGAAAGCCATGAGAGTGGAAATGGAGGGATGGGCATGATTCTGCAGGCGAGAATGCTGAAAATCTGGTTGACATCCACTTCATCAGATAGTTAAAGCCCTGCGTGCCAACTGGTTAGCAACCATTGTGATGTATTCTAATGCACGCATTTCAACACAGCACAGAAGAAACATTTGAAAAGCAGCAGAATCAAACATATAATGTTCATCATGTTTACCTTATTAGTTTAGTACAATAGCACGCTAACATTTGCTAAGTAGCACTAAACACAACGTACAACTGAGGCTGATGAGAATGTCATTAGTTTGGAAGGTATTTGGTCATATACTAAAGTGTTGGACAAATAAAAAATTTGATCTGATGAGGGCGCTAGATGAAATGTTAGCCACACAGCTCTGTGACTTTGCACAGCAGTGTTATGAGCTAAATGCTAACTTCAGCATGCTAACATGCTCACAATGACAATGTTAACATGTTTTGCACATCTAATGCTTACTATGATTACCATCTTAGCTTAGCATGCTAACATTTGCTAATTAGCCGTAAACACAAAGTATAGCTGAGGCCGATGATGGGAATGTCATAGTTTGCAGGTATTTGGTCATAAATCAAACTATTGGACAGATTACATTTTTGCCCTAATGATGACACTATGGAAAGCTAAGGAATCCCCAAAGTGAATGCATCCTGTGGGGGACATGAATGCGTGTACCAGATTTCATGAGAATCAACTGAACAGTTGTTGAGACATTTTACCTAAAAGCACAAATGTGAACCTCATGGTGGTGCTAGAGGTGCTAGAGGAAAAGTCAGAGGATCACCAAAGTCAGCAAGATTCATCATCTGGGAACCATGAATGTCTGAACAAAATTGCATGGTAATGCTTCCAATAGTAGTATAGTAGATATTTCACTCTGAACCAAAGTGATGGACCAGCTGACCAGCAGACCAACAGAACAACATTACAAAAAGCAAAAAGGCTTCTGCTGGATCAGCAGTGAGAAAGCAATAAACATTTAAATCAGTCCCATAAGGCATATTTCTCTAAAGGGTGTATTGACACTGTGAGCAGAGGGGGAGCCTCCAACCTGAGAGGAGGATCTGAAAGAAAATCACCATATCAGATGGTCAGTAATAGATTGTGTCTGCATGAGTCCTCTTCACTCAGGCCCACATACCAGCTCCTCCTGGGACACGGTTCACGTTTCTCTCAGCATAACAACTGTCACGAGAACCAGCTAGCAAGGATTCTACGCTTGCATAAAGATAGACACTTCAGCGCGTTGTTGATAGGATACGAGTGACGGGAAGATTACATTTTCTCAATTCTGTCCCACAGCTGCCTCAGGGCAGTCCTCTCTGCATCTCTTAATACAAGGTCCAGTCTTTAATGAGAATTGAGACCTCAGAGTTAAAAGATGATCTGAGGAAAGCGTGACAAAAAAAACAACTGTGCTTTGGAGTGGTGACTCTCAGCGGCATCACCTGATCTGAGAGCAGATTCCCCAGAAAAAGGATTAGTGTTATTCTGAAATGCAGCCTTACTGCCAACGGTTTTTGGACAGTGCATGTTTAAACATGCGCTGCATTGTGAAATAATTACCATTAATAACATGATTTCACTTACAGCTTCTTTATTCACGTTTAAATAAAATGGTTAAATATCTTGTCAAAACAGAAATTAAGAACATGTATGTATTATAAACAAAGTCATGGCCCCGAATCAAGTCGCGTCTCACTTATCTGGAAGCCAAAGGTCTTTAGTTGAAGATTCAAAAATATTCAGGAAGAAATCAGACTGTGTGAGCTGTGTGACTGTGGAACGTGAGTCCCATTTTCTTTTGGATTGTTTATATCATGATAAATTAAATATTCTGGTGCACAGATGATCAGAAATTGGAATGGTTGCTTAACTTTGTCTCAGAAGCCTGGAAAAGAAGGCAAATGGGACTATTTAATTAGTATTTATTCTGATTTCTCCAGAATTATAATTATACAGTACATGTTTTGTCAATGATTTATGAATTTTAAACATCCGTGGCAATGAACATATGTATCCATATGTGCACTTGTCTGAATCAAACATAGATTATCTCAAAGCTTACAAATCTCCGGCTCACAGGCCACATTTACTGCTTTATCTGTAGGAACAGGCTTACAGAAAGTGAGAAGTCTTTGAAAATACAAGTAGTCCTGTGACACCACATGACACAAAACCTCTGAACTCACTTCACTCTGTAGATTACAAAACTCTGTGGTGTTTTCCATTTGATGTAAGTAAGGATTAAAAAGCTGCTAAGACATGGCGGGTTGAAGGCCACCAGACTGATTTATGATGACACATGGCGTTAAAGGGTGGAGTGGGGTGGGGTGGGGTGGGGTGGGTGACCTCACTGGCTTCATTATTCACAATTAGCGACACATTCAAATATAGAGTTGACAGTTGCGTATTACATTTTCAGGCACAGAGATACGGTTTCATAACTCAAACATCAGTAATGCCTGAACAAGTGTCTGCATAGTGTCAGAGTGTCTGCTGTTTCACTTCCACAGTCTGGATCCCTGCGCACACACTGCGGTAAAAACATGACAAATCAGGAGTTCAGTTTTCAGGAATTAAATGTTTGGAGCATGTTTATGAACATAAAGTTATTTTTGATTTTAAAAAGTGGATTCTTATAGAAACTTTGTGGAGGGAAATACTGCAAACTGTGTTTTATTGTGAAATTATGTATACACTTATTGTATTGCATGTATTTAAAATGTCCCAAATGCAGTTTTCAGTATATTTATTTTCAGTAACAACTTTTTCAACTATTCATGCCATGCTGTTTATATTTTATATTGTAAACCTGCCAAAGAACATGAAAGAATTAATGAACTTTACACTAAATTATTGGCTGCAAAGCACATTTTACAGTTGTATACTATAAAAAGGTGAAATGACACACAGCATCAACAGTGATCCAGATTTGCAGATACACATATTCTTAACATGTAAAAAGGCAAACAAACCTACTGGTTGGATATTTGGATATTTTACACATAATAGAACAGACGTTCTGGAAAGCGATGTATCTAGAAAAACACAATATACTGTTGGGAACACGTCCCAAAAGCCTATACAAAAGGAAGAATTATAACTTTTTTTTGGATCCTGAGCACTCAAGCCAATAACAAGTGGTTGAAAAGAAATTGACACCTCTCAAGGCAAACAAGTGGCTGGAAACAGTAGAGGACATATAAAGTATGGAAAAGGTCATTCACAAAATCAATAAGAACGAAAGGTTGTTGGAAAAAAGATGGGCTTTCTTTAAGTTAAGTAAAGGTAATTGGTATATTATACAACTATAAATGAAATATTAAACAGATTTAAGTAATGCATATGATATTGTAATAGAAACCAGTAGTAGCAGTAATAGGCCTACTTCTGTAATGAAACATCAACATTGTTTTTTTATTTCTTCTTCCTCTTAATTATGTGTATTTGTTCCTGAATGTATAAATATGTGTGTATATGTCAATGTGTATGGATATATACACTTGGATCAGTAACATCTATATTGGTACTTACTTTATTGTTTACATACTGTGTTTCTGTGTGGGGGAGAGATAACAAAAAGTTAAAAGGTCAAAAATTGACATAAGAGTAAGCGTATCAACTATATGTATTGACACAATAAAGTATATATTAAAAAAAGATTTCCAGACATCTCGTGTCTTTTCAGACGTTCTGACAGGTGCTCCGTCGCTGCTCAGCAGGTGTCTATTTTGGGGCGAGGTGTGACCGTGACCTGAGAGGGCTTGGGCAGCGGGGAGGGAGTACGCTGGGATGGGAATGATGAGGAGCCTGAATCACACAAGTGGGCTAGTGAGCAGTTCAGCTCTTCATAAACATATGATCACTTCAGCTACACCCACACACACCGTCCATTTCAGCTGTGTTTGATGTGTCAGTGAGCTGTCACTGCTGATTTCCAGCAAACTCTGTCATATTAAATACAAGCTATTAGACAGCTGTCTTATACTGTTGTCGCCAATAAAATCCACTATATTACTTGATTTTTGACAGGCACAAGGTCACAAGCATATGGCCAGATAGTAAATACATGGCATGTTTTCAGGCTTTAAATGATATCAGATATGAGTCAGGATTCAGCAAGCTATTTAAGGGTATAAGGATGCAAATATAACACTTAAATAACTATTATGGCAATGGTATTAATAACAGAAAATATAGACACTGACCTGATAAAAGCCTCTTTATCACTACTAAATATGAAGGGTTATCACTTTAAGTACCTGCTGAAATGTTATGGGAACATTATAAACATGATAAGAATGTCTAAAATGACTGTACACTCTCTAAGTTCATATCAAGAATGCCACGGGGATACTGCCACAGGAGAAACGCTGAAGTGACACACTAATATCATGGTGTATTCTCTCAGTTAACTTTGTGGCAACAGAAGGGAGAGCTTAAAAGTTTGGAGGTTTCCTTACCGAGCCTCCTGCTGGGGTCCATCGTCTTCTCGGCCTCTTTCCTCCTCTGCTCTCTGGGACTGGTGGCCGCTGACTTCCCGCTCCCTAACATTATTACAACTTACAGAAAACGCCAGCGAAAATGACTGCAAGCTACAAACTGCAATCCCCGAGGTAAGGTGTGAGAGTGCAGGTGTCTCCTCGCAAGCGCAGATTTGTGCTGCCCCAGAAAGGCCCGGAGCAGCGAGAGGGACAGCCGAGCGCAACAGTTATTCCTTTTCCACATGTCTAAAGTCCCTCCCCGGCGCTGCTCTCCATGCCTGTGCGTAATACGACTCCAAAGAAGGCGCACACTTTACGCACCCCCACCACCTCCTCCTCCTGCACCAACAACACAGACTAACTTAATAACGACAGTCCCGGATTCATGTTATAGGCTATATGTCTAAAAAACGTGTCAAACTTTTTAAAAATTCCCAGAGCACATATTGATCTTTGACGAAATTCTGATCAGTCAGAGATTACATATGAGACTGTGTCATCTCTGCTTTAGATGTCCCTTAAATAAAGCTCAACTGATTTATTGATCAAATACAAAGTAACAGTGTTGTCAAAACCAGACAGGGACATCCGGTCGCTATAAATGTCCAGAAGAGGGTTTAAGTACAAGTTAGCACAACAAAAGAATTCATATTGGCTGCTTAATGTTTAATTCTCCCCATTGTTAAGGTAAAACAAGTGTTTATACTATTCAAACTGAACTAAAAGGCAAATCCCTACCATTTGGGTTTTAAATACACTCTTTTAAGGGGAAAGACAATATTAAGAACTTGTTAAAATATGATAAATGTGTGCTCACCTGTGCATGGATGGTTGTCTGTGTACTGAAGACCACTTCCTGGTGGTTATATTTGTATGCTACAGCCTCTCTGGTCATCTTTAACACTGAAATCCTGTCATATATTTCAGGTGAGGTTCATGAGGACAGCACGTGTCCTTTCAAAGTTCTGGGACAACTGATGAGAAATTTGTGGGGAAAAAGACAAATTCGAATATCATTAAAAAATGTGTTGTCTCACATGGAGGATGGGTCAGGGAAAACAAGAAAATTAAAGCACAAATATATTCCCTATACAATTCTTCCCAATCTGTTAGAGTGCAACGCCCCCCGGTGGCCATGAAAGGGAACTGCAAACAACTCAACAACAACAATCAAAGTCAAATCCATCTTCTACGGCCAGATGTATGTGCATGCTTGGATATAAATGGTGATGTGCTGTATGAAAGAGAAAACGTAAATCTGTTCTTCGTGAGTGCGTGGAGAGGTGTCCACAGTACCAGAGCACTGGCTGGAAACTTAATTAAGTCTTTGTAATGGAGTTAGAAAAGAGCATGAGATGGCAGCTGGGTGGTCTGAAACTGGCCAGGAAGAGCATAAAATGTGATCTTCCCTGATCCACAGCCATCCACGAGCTCACATATGATTGTGAACACACACACACATAAACAAGCAGGTTTCGTGGGGTGGGTGGGAGGCATTTAAAATATGTTTCTTGCAGTCAGTCACTTAATGCAGCTGATGTATCCAGGTTTTACCTCTTTGTGTCACACTTTCGCAAAAACACCAATCTGGACCTGATGTCTTCATAAAAATCTAAAAAACACAGCCCCCCCCCGTGCTTAGATGAATGGATTGAATTTACACTTCAAGGCCATGCGTAGGCCTATAACAATTTCTATCTTTCATCTCCTCTCAATTGCAGCAACAACCACGTTACACAGGGTGAGAGATTAAGTCATGTCTACTAATCCTCACAAGCTGTGATCTATGCAGGAGCAGCTTTTGGTTCTGTAGCTGCACCACTCCTTGATTTGAGAATATGGGAACCCTTGGTATGATATCTCAATCTCCATGGTCATTAGGTTTCATATTAACTGGAACGTATGAGCTCTTCCTCACACGATCCCCAGCTCTGCTCAGCTTGCTTATTTGCCAGAGCTGAAACTCTGCCTGCTTCTATTAGTAGAAACAGTAGGCCTGTGTTGTTTGTAGCCATTGGCTTCCCAGTCTTTACAAGCAGTGTTAGGAGAGACCAGTCACACACCATAAGAAGTGACAGACTGAATAACCCATTTCTTCCATTAATAGAAGTAACATGCTTTGTGGAAACTGTGAAGAAACTAGTGGTATAGTGAAACATGCACAGTTAAAGATGAAGTCAGTGTATTGACTATTTCATAGTGAACAGTGGGACACTGAGAGCTCAAACACTCCCTCAAAACAGCATGTAAATGTAAAGAATGTGCAATAGGACAGAACAATACAACACCAATATTAAGATAGTTATACTCCATAACAAGGTTGCATTATTTTTGTTTTATCAAACAGTTCATTTCAGTTTATTTTACACAAACCGACAATATGAAGAAAAGTTATGGACAATGTATGATTAGATTGTTAGTTTAGCGTGTAAAAGCCAACTAGAGCTTGCTAACATCAGCAAGATAAAGGAGAGCTTCAGTGCTGCCTTGCCAGATCAGGGGCTGTCTACTTCCTGACACTAACATAGTTCATCGAGGGTTCCGTGTCACGGGTTAATACGAACAATGGTTGTTTTAAAATCTGTTTATGTATTTTTACAGGCTGTGGTCTATGTTGTTCCAACAGAATCTCATAATGGAAATGTTTAAATTAATCGTAATTCTGTAGTGGGGAAACTCTCACGGGAGCATTTCACGTTCCAGCAATTACACGGAACCCGTATAAACACATTGGCCTAGTAAGCAGATGGCTAACGTTAGCAATTTCTGTAGCTAGTGGTATTGTTAATTATTTACTTTGTTATAGGTCTGCGGCAGTTGTATCGATAAATGAATAACAAGGAAACATTTTGCTTGAAACTGGTCGACCGCTCATGCTTTATTAACTTAGTTAAGTTAAAGTTAACATTAACGAGCATGGGTTTATGTGCAGTATGGCGTTTTTTCATTATACTGCTCCTGACTAGAAACCATGTTTTGAAACGTTACTCAAACTTTACGTTTATTTTGGTTGCAGTGCGTATGGCTTCACACTTTATTTATTGATATAGTGTTCAGTTTGGGAGCGACACCACGTAGCGCTCGTTTGCTAACTAACGTTAACATTTAGCTAACGTTAGCTAGCTAGCTTATCATTAGCGGTTAACACGACACAACACTGCGTATCAGAACATGAGTTGCGCAGAAATATTCAAAACTGATCTACACCACTCCGTCCACTGGTAACAGGATTATTGAGCAAGTGTGAGATCGCCTGACCCACCCTTTAACAACGAGTGGCTTGGAGATGTGCTCGTAGCGGGAGCTTGACAATAAATGTCGTTTGTTTACGCTGATTCCAGACTTCCCCCGAGCCCCTGTCCCACAACGTATCACTCCGCACAACACACAGAACATTCCTACTGAAACATTTAATGATCCAACTGGCACCAAAACGACGCCCTTTTATGCCACTAAACATGAAAAATAATTGAATTTTGAAAATGAGCTGTATTTACTTATTTTCTTATATGAACATTCAAAACGGACTAGTTTCCGTAAGCGGTTTTCTTCATTTTGCTTAAAACACAGGAGGGTTTTCATTGTATTATCAATTCGGCGTTAGACTGTGTGGTCAGCAAATGAGAATAAGCCATGTGGTCTTACGAATAAAATACGCTAATTTGTTTTAGATGTAACATAATGTCATTCGAAAGTATTTAAATGGCCTTGTATTTCGTAAGTTTGAACTGCGCCCCCTACATTTGTAGATAGTAGCGTCCATACAAATGCCCCGGACTGCTTTCTTGGTGTGAATTACGTACTTTTGATTGCCTATTGGATTGTCCAATCAGAAAATACTTCAAGCTTAGCAACAGCAAAGTTATCCTCTTGTCCAATCAACAAAGAGATGGGTGGGCTTTAGCGTGCTCAAGATTCTACCATTTGATTGGTTAAAATGCTCGTCAGTTATGATAGACTTGTGGACTATGTAGTTTAATGTAGAGGCCTGCGTTAGTGCTTCACTGAAATTGGAACCACATGTCCCACAATTCAACAGACGTTACAAGCAGCAGCATGCGCGCGGCTAGAGGCGGAGCTGCTATATAAACACGAGCTGCCTCTTCTTGAATAGCACACTGGACACTGTTGTGACGGTGGAACGTTGTCTCTGGGTGAACGGCACCTCTGACAGCATCGAAACAGTTAATGGTAGGTAGCGACAGTTGCTCTGACAAACCCTTGGAGGAGTAACAAGTGTTTACTGTTCGGAAGTTTACTTTTATTTTGCGAGAGTTTGTTTTCAAACGTCAAAACTCAAACTTTCCTGAGTGATTTCGGCTCATTCTGGAATACGTTATATTTTTGTTCAAATTAAGTTTAACGTCTTTTAACGAACTTTGAAGCTCAGTTTTGAGACAATGGACATGATCTGAAATGCGCTAAAGTGGAGCCATCAGAGCGGATCATCAGGATGACAGAGCCAGGGCAGCAGACCCATCACCTCAAAACTTCAGGCAGCCCATCAGGTGGGAGCAGCGGAGACGCGTTGGAGCATCTCCCAGCCAGTAACCGTGGTAGACCAGAGAATGGCGACAGGGGGCGACAGAGAGACCAGAAGCAGCGGCGGCGGGCGGAGAACTGTGGAGATATCAACACAGACAAGTTATGGCAAATGAAAGGCGGACAGAGGGGGGTGTGCCCTGCCTTCGCAGCCGGAAACGAGCTCCCAAAGTGCCCGATTGCAGCTCAGCCTCATCAGAAATCCGATGTCCATGCGGCGGGAGACGGCAATCACACCTCACAGGGGAAAAACGGCGATAACAGACCGCTGGAGGAGACCTTAAACCAGGTGCAAGAGGAGAGTTTGCTCATCGATTCCGACACTGGCTTTGATACGCGTCTGGGCAGGAAGAGACACAGGCGCAGGAACTCCAAGAAGAAGCGCAGCTGGAAGCCTTATTATAAACTTTCCTGGGAGGAAAGGAAAGCCCTGGAAGAGAAAGAGACAGCCAGGGCATCCCGGTTGAGAGAGGAAATGTTCGCCAAAGGGCTCCCAGTGGCCCCCTATAACACCACCCAGTTCCTGATGGACGAGCACGACCGAGAGGAGCCCGACCTCAACACCGAGACCGGGGTCAGGCGACCCTCAGGGATCGGCGGCCGCATGGAGGACACGGGCAGCGAGGAGGACTTGTTCGACAACGAAGAGGACGACGATGATGACGGCAGCGGCGGAGGTAGCGATGGTATCGGGAGGCCTGGGAACGCAGGTGGGGAGTTTCTCCAGAGAGACTTTTCCGAGACCTACGAGATGTACCACGTCGAGAGCCTGCAGAATATGACCAAGCAGGAGCTGGTCCAGGAGTACCTGGAGCTGGAGAAGTGCATGTCCCGCCTGGAGGAGGAGAACAACCGGCTGAGGCGCGCCGTGGAGCCCGGGGGTCTGACCGTGGAGAGCTCCCTGGTCCGGCTCGGAGAGCTGGAGAGGGAACTGGAGAGACTGAGGGCCCAAAACACGGAGCTCCTTCTGCAGAACCAGCCGAGTAATGACAGGGGCCAGGCTACCAATTAAAGGACACAAGTCAAGTAGGGAAAACCGCTTTCAAAAAGGTAAAAACACGGGACTGCTGCATTTTTATTTTTATTTTTTAAATTGTCATCATTTTTCAGTAATCAGTTTGTCATCTGGACGATGAAGTCCTTGCATTGTAATGCAATTTCTTTTCTATTTGGACTGTAAGCGTGTCCTGTTGGATTTTTTTTTTTTTTTTTCAAGAAATGTAAATATTTCAAAAAAGATTCGTTTTATAAAGAGAATGTATTTGACAACACGAGAATATTTTGTTTGTTTCCCCGGTCAACTTCGTAGGTATACATTGACATATACTGTTCCATTTTTGAATTTAAAAACGAACTGTGTGTGTGTTGCATTTTCTCCCAAAAAAATGACGAATAACAAATTGCAGCTAATTGGGCAAGCTTGCAAAGACTGTTTTTTTTTGGGGGGGGGGTTCTTTTGTTTGCATAAGTAAATTCCAGAGTGATCATTATAACAGTTGTGTGTTAACAAAAGTTCAAATAAAATTTTGAAATTCTGCTGTCATGTGTTGTAAAGCCTGCTTTCAAACACAGGAAGCTGCTCATAACAGCTGCAGTGTGAAACTATGTGGCTTTTGTCACCATACAAATAATCACGGAGCTTTTCTTGCAAGGATCCTGAAATGGGCCAGACAGACGACATCAGAAAAATACAGACTATAGCCAGAGCAGAAGGGGGGGAGGGGATATGATGGAGATGCTCTTTATGAAGGTTAACACACTCTTGAGTTAAATCTATTAAGGGTATTTTGCAAGGAGGAATGCAATATGGCTTCATTCCCCTCTTTAGAAACAGATTTTGTTCACAGTGCTGGTTTTGTCAAATAATCTGCTGCAAATGTTTGCTAAAGCTCTATATTTAGAACGATCATGGGTTTCAATAGATTTACAATATTACAGCTAACTATAACAAAATGCATACATATTAAACTATCCATATAAGTTAAAATACAGAGCCTCAGTAGTTTAGATGAAGTTTCCTTCATGTGCAGAGGCAATCTGTGCCACTTGGCCTGGAGAGACCTTATTCATCTGCAGCCTCTAGAGGGAACCATTCAGCTCCTATTTTAAGTTGTCTTACATGAGCCTCATCCTCCCTGTTCAAGTGTACGTGTGTTGCAAAATCTCAAAAACAAACACTTTTTTTTTTTTTTTTAAACATAGTTCTGTTTATTTACATCATATAACCTTGCTTTAAAGCACACAGCCATGAGGGAAATAGTTTCAGGTGGACAACCTTTTAAGTCCAGTCATTTTTCATATTAGTTATACTCAAAAGCAATTCCAGATGTACACAATACAATATGTTACATATTAAGATAATATGTACAAAAAGATTTTTTTTTTTAAACACAACAATGAGACATTAGGTGAGTCACATTTCAGACAACACACACCAGCGGTTGACCTTTCTTTTTGTTCATCGTTAGGAAATTGAATGTTGTCTGACATGACCTAATGCCGTTTTAGGGTAGGGCTTGTTAGGTGTACCATATTCACACACTGTGGATCACTAGGCAGAGAGAGATGACCTCAGTTTGTTATGAAAAGCAGCTGAGAGAATACTATGCCTCTTCCCTCTTAGCAGCATCGGTAATAGCTGTTAATGCCTGTGTTAGAGGCAAAGAGAGTGCATAGACATGTCCTTGGCTTGAAAGTGTGCTTTTTATTTTATTCTTTTTCTTACAGCCTCTCAGTTAGACCGTTTGTATTTAATGTACACATCTTTGGGTCAGTGCCTTAGTTATGCCATCGACCACAGGAGAGGAGGGAGGAGACCCAGAAACAACACAAGGAAACCGAAAGATAACAACCGACCATGGCACTGCAGAACAAAAACACATTCCAGAAATCAGGCACTTGTAGAAAAAAATGTTTGAGGTAAGACAAAGACTAACTTATTATTTATTATTATTATTTCTCACTGGGTGATTCGGTCAGGTGAAAACAAACACGACTTTGGAAGTCGCACCTCCTGTTTGTGAGAGCAAATCAAGATGAGAGATGAAAACAATAGATTCATGTTAGCAGGCATTCTGTATTCATTTCCTGTAATGTACCTATTTCCCAGTCAGGGAGGATTTATTAGGGCCGACCTTATGGAAAACTCCTCGTCATGTTAACCCCAAGGTAATAAGTGTGCAGACAGATGAACCCTCGGAGGGGATGTGATGAAAACACACAGATCACCACCCACAGAGGTGAAAATGCAGCCGTTTGTATGTGCTACACAATATTTTCACAGTGTGTAAAACACTGTTACGCTTCTCCTCTGTCTCTTTTACAAGAAGGAACACACTTTGTTTTGAGCTCAGTAAATATGAGCAGATCTGCGGAGGCAACGCTCGGTCATCCCAGACACGACTAACAAAATCACACAAGGTCGGCCATCACAGTGTGGCGCTGCGCTGCCTGCAAACTGTCCAATATGATGTAGTAATGACCAGATTACGTTTCCCCTCTTGCTACATGTAGTTGCTAGATAGTTTGCGTACATGTTGATGCAACATTGTTGGAAGTATAGTCACCAGAGAAACTTATTTATAAGTTTGATCTCACGAGATAAAGGTTTTCCTCACAGTGCTGAGAATCAGAGAGAAAGGCCATCTATGAGAAAATAAGGAACAGGTTTAGTCGTGTTTATCTTGTCTCCTTTGAACAGGTACACCAAACAGGTGAAATCACAATAAAAGTACTTTTTTTTTTACTTTAATACAAAATATATATAATATATATATTGAATATAAAACAAACAAAAAAAGAATATATTAAGGGAAACATTTCAAGTAACATCTTGAAAGAAATGACTGTGCACTTTGTACGCACTTTTGTAAACCATAAAAAAAGGAACTAAAAAAGTAAAAACAAATATGATAACATAATATTTATATTTACAAGGTTAACTTAACAAGGCTTTGTACAAATGTTACAAAAATTGTTCAACACAAACACCTGCAACACTCAGACATGATCACAAATATTGTTGCGCAAACACACAAACATTATTAACAAGTAGAGAGAGACGACTGTATTATGCGTGTTTGTAACCTACTCTATCTGTTGTCTGAAGTATAAATGAGAGGATTACAGTGTCTGTGGTCTGAGGAGAGACAGATTAGGAAGACTGATGGGAAGAAATCAGTTGAGATCCCTCTTGAAATAGTTTTAAAAGCGACTAATAACTTTTTGTAGGCAGATGGTCTCTTCTGGCTCACTGATGTAGGTTAAGAGAAATCTGTGTAATAGTTACCGTTAAACCCCACTTTGATAAGAAGCACCAATCTCTCAAGAACCAGAAGGGGCAGGCTGCATTTCAGCATCCTGCTCTGCTCACTTGAAGGGATTTCACCCTTTAATTGATGTCGCCTGTGAGCCAGAGAAGACGGGAAGGATGCTCGGTTATTACTCAAATGTGAATTCTTGGCTGTAAGATTGTTTGTGATGAGGTCTGTTTGTGTCTCTGTCCTGTTTCTGCATTATGTCTATGAAAGCACACATACAGGAAAAGCAAAAACAACAACAAAAGCTTTGGCAACACTGGAATGCTCCATGCCATGCAAATGGAGCTTATCGAAAAGAAAAAGGGTGGGCTGCTTTTAAAGACCTGGTACACTGTGTTGCACCTGGCAACTAACCGCGACCCTGTTTACGCTGCTGCCCGTCTACTGACCTGCAGGGAGTCAGCAGATCAGCCTGGACCCCCCTTCAGAATCAGCAGCGTCAGCCTCTTTTCCTAGGGTGGGGTCAGCCGGCAGGGCTCACAGGTACTGGTGGAATCTCGAGGTGGGTGCTTGACGTGGTCCTTGGTCGAGTCCGTCTGCATCCCGAGGCAGCCCTGGTGTTTTGACCTGGTTTTGAGTGATACGAGACAGGGGGAAGTCATTGACAGTCACTGGGGGTCTCTTGTCGGACGTCTCAGTCGGGGAGGCCACCACAGTGTGTCTGCGCCAGGCCCGTCTCTTCCTCCGTGTCTCAGGTGACAGCGGTTTTCGCAGTCCCACACTGCGCAGGTCGTCGGCCGAGCCCAGCAGACGAGCGCGGACCTGCTCTGCTAGAGACCTGCCACCCGGGCCGGTCGGGGTGAAGGAGGCGGCCTCGCTGGGTTGCAGGGCGGGCTTGGGCCGGGCCAGGCGCAGGCTCTCCTGGCTGCTGCCTGACGAGGGGTTGGTTCTGGAGGTCTCTCTCTTCACTTTGGGTGCACCATCTGGCCCAGAACCAGCCCCGTCGCCATGAGCGTTGGCCCCAGACAGCTCCAACAGGTCCAGGGAGCGAGCCTTGGTCTTCTCCGACTTCAGCTTCTTCCTGGCCAGAGTGTCACACTGGATCAGCTTGTGGGAGTTGAAGGAAGGCCGCGAATGCAGTTTATGAGTGGTGGAGGAGGACGAGGATGAGGGCGTGGTGGAGCGTGCCCCTCCTTCACTCCTGTCCGCAGAGTCTGGTGTGTGTGTGAGGGCTGTGGGCGGGGCGAGAACGTTTGTGGGCGAGAGAATGGGGGGTTTGTAGTGTGTGTAGAGGAAGCTGCGCGGGGCTGCTGCCAGTTGTGTGTTCACAGGTGCTGTCGGGTGTTTATCAGGTCTCTCCTGGGTGAGGGAGCGCGAGGCGAAGCCACTCTCATTGTCTGTCTCGCTCACCAGCTCGCTGTGCTCGTCATCAGCATCATCCCCCCGCCCCTCTGACCCCAGGCTCCGGCCTAACGTGGAGAGGGTGGAGTAACCAGAAACAATAGAGCGAGCATCCTCTGGAGCTCTCCACGGTGGCCCTTTGACTTCTGCCCGTGCCTCCTCCTCCTGCAACAACATGGCTGCCTGCCTTCCTCCTGCCTCCTCTTCCTCCTTACAGCACGGCTTAATAACCACCACCACCTCCTCTTGTACCTCCTCTTTCACTCTGCTTTCTACAACTTCCTCGTCTTCCTCTTCCTCCTCGTCTTCATCATCGTCCTCCTCTCCCTCTGCTCGAGGAGCAGTGTCTCCTACAGGCAACTCTGCCTCCTCTTCCTCCTCTGCCCCTAGATGTCCGGCTTTGGTTGGCTCGTGCTCCGAGTCGTCGTCAGTGCTGCTGCCCACGCGGCGGGCGTTATGGCGCTTCCTGCGTTTGCGGCCGGTAACAGCTGACATGATGGACAGAGTCAGGAAGTCCTTGGGTGTGAGGTCCTTCTTCGACCCCCACGACCCCTGAAAAAAGAAAAAAACGTTACAATACACTATATGTTTATATGTTAGTATATGTTCAACTACTGCTGGTTATTACATTTTCTGTGTGCATGAGTCGTATGAGGACAACCAGAGTAACCTTGTACCGTGTAAGGAGATGTTACCTTTGATTTAGCTGAGTCACTGTTGGTTGAGTCTGGGGAAAAGAGAATAAAAACATCAGCGGGTCAGAACCACTGAAGTTAACAAAAGGCCAGAACAGTCGATGGTGGAGGACACAGAGGCGGTTGGTGTGATCATCACTTTATAATAAAACTGCTACTGCAGGATGAAACTTTTTCACACTTGACGTCACAGCGGGTGTTTTCCATCAGCTGAAGCGGGGAAAACACCTGCTGTGACATCATGGGCTGTGGCTAGAGCACAACATGCTAGAAAGTTTCTATGTGCAGTGAGCAGCAGTTTTGTGTCCTCTTCCTGATTGAAAGAAATACTAATTACAAGACAAATTCCTCTACTGAGATGATCAGGAACTCGTCCTCCTCTGTGCCCTCCGACCGCGACGGACCCCAGCACAAAGACACGGATTTACAAGCTGGAGTATGAGGAGGAGAAACAATGATTGGGGAGGCAGGGTTTGGTGTTGGAGGAAAGACTGCATTAGGAAACCACGGCACACACCGATGACATCACCGAAAACACTGATGACATCGCTCAGTGAAAGAAGCGTTGGGAGGCGTGAAGGCAGAAATAATTTTGAGTCGACAGAAAAGAAACACATTCCCTCACAAACACAAACACACCGATGCAGGAAAACAAAGCTGTTTTTGTCTCTCACATAACATACAAATGTAAATCTTTTGAGGAACCCGGGGGCCTCTTAAGGGGCTCTAGATGGAATTGTTTCTCATGTACCAACAACAATAATAGTAAATATCAATCCAGTTTATTTTGTGTGCTGCTTCAACTTTCACCCTTCATCTTTGGTCTTCATATACAACATGTACCACCATTAAAGCTCCGGTAGAAGCGCTTAGTTTTCCCAAAATGCAGCTCAGCTCAGCTAATTCACTTGTGTTGGTGATGTTATGCTTCCACTCATGGAGGAGAAGCGGCCTTTCAGAGTAAAATCTCCAGGTGAACCAATGTACCAATCAGTTTTTGGTACGCTGTAGGGTCAGCTACGAAAAAAAAGACGTATTGGTTGACCAAATATTGACAAGTGAGGTGTTAAGTCTCTACTGACAGACCTCTAACTAATAGTCCTGAAACAATAAGTGAATTATTTGATTAGCTGATCAGTGAATAAATATGTCAACAACTTTGATAACTTGATAAATTGTCATTTAAAATATAGCATAAACACAAATCTGGATTTTCAGCTTCTCCAATGTGTGAATTCCCGGCTTTTCTCCGTTTTATATCATTGCTAATTTAATATTTTCAGACAAAACAAACAATTTGAAGACGACACCTTGAGCTCCGGGAACTTGAATGGGCATTTTTCACTATTTGCAGCCATTTTTTAGTTGTTAGTTGCGGTTATAAACGCATCTGGCCATCAGTTTCTGCTATAACAATGATCAAAATCTGTGACCTATCTTGAGAGTAAGTCACAATTTTTGGTAAGAGCTTTGAGATCAATGAAAAGACTCCAAATTGTAACCAGGTCAGAGTTTCTGATGGGCAAAATGTGATGCCTGCTCTTCTTTTGTTTTGCTGCATTTCTGAGGGATTTTACTTTGAAATGCCACTTTATCGAGGGTCTAAGGAGAGAAAGTGTCACATGTCTACTGTATAAATGGACTTCTTCTCTGTGTGCAGAGTCACTAGTGAGCTGGCTTTAATGTTATCTTTAAAGTTCACCAGTGATAGAAAAATGGAGGATTAAGGGTGAGAGTTTGGGCCTCTACTGAGCCTCACACAAATAAATCAAGACAAAAAAAAAAGTATCTCTGATGTCATTGGGGCTTTGAAATGGAAGGTCAGAAATGGCGCCATCTAGAGTCCCTTTGGAGCTAAGAGCGGGGTTAGGAGCCTGAGGATTGGACTACACTGAGTGAAACTGCCCGTAGGATGAGCGGAGAGCAACAGCAAGACAGGGCACCGGCGAGGGAGTTGTCTCTCAGTGACAGAGCACAGTTTACACTTCAGTGTCAGATACAGCAGCTTTAACATCCAGTCAGCCATTAATTCATTAGTCAGACTGGGGCAACATTGAAGTGCCATGTTCTTACAGAGACCTCCGTCTGACACTGAGAGGGACATGCTGACTTTCAGGAGGGTAATGGAGACCACGGAGACACGAACCATCAGAATCGCTAACAGTCACCCACACCCATACACGCACACATTATTTCACTTTCACAATACGATGCACTGACTCTGTGGCGCACACACACACACACGTATTGCCAGGGGAGTTCCCATCCTACCGCAGTGGCTGCTCCACAGGCTCAGCTAAGAGAAGGAAATGCAGAAACGTACAGAGAAAGTGAAAGATGAGCAACGTGGAGGGGGGAAAAAAAAGAGGTCAGCAGAAAGGAGAGAAGTATAGGCACGCCATCAAACACAGAAACACTCGGAGTGCTAATGCATGTAAGACTTCATTACTTATGCTGCGTTCCAGTTCTTGCTGGAAAGTAGGGAATTCTGCATTTGAACTGGGACAAACATCCGAGGAGGAATCTCAGTCAGTCGAGGAATCTGACGTCATGCCAACATGGCAGCAACACTGTTTTATAGACTCTTAAAAATATTTTTTCATTGGAACAGGACCTACTTGTTGAATGAAGTGTCTTTTTCTTGAGACTTAAGACTCAGTTCTGCAGTATACCTTGATAACTGAAAACATTGGCAGTTACTCTGTTGTTTTAAGAAAAATCCCCACAGTTCACTGGAACACACATATTGTACTTACGATACACTAGTGGGGAATTTCCTACTTCCAGCTTTAAATGGAAAGCAGAATTAATTTTGGGTTGCCGATTACAGCTACCCGAACGCTATTGGTCGGCTTGGTCAGAGCTAGCAGTGAATGGGCGCTCACCTGAGGCCTCCCCGAGCAGAGCGGTCCTGCCGATGTTGGACAGCAGGTGGTCGATGTTGGGGGCGGGCTGCACGTCCTCTGTGTCCACCGGCGTCTGGACGGGACAGACACAAGAGCGGCGACATTCAATTACATAACAAAAGGCTGTGACTTACTTCGAAAAACCAGAAAACTGGAAAGTATCTCCTATTGCTGCCTATTGGTATTGATGATTTGGAAAATATTAGTTATTAAAACTAGATCATCAAACATTTACGCACAGATTCATACAGCGTGCAGGGAACTGACATCTTGGCTTTTTGAATAGATTTATTTTGCTTTATCTGTCAGAGATAAAAGTACAAGATCAAATTTAAAGTCACTATGGTCACGTGTCACCTTGCAAACAGCAGAGCGACTCCATTGTATGATCAAAAGAAAGATCACAAATGTTCAATAAGTCTTTTACTTTAATTGTAAATAGCTGAATCATAGTCATGACTGAGTAGTCAGTGATAATTATATTTAAATAAACTTGCTACAAAAGGCATCTTTCTTAACATTTCATCCTAGATTCAGCCTTCAAAACTTTATTTAAACATGACAAAAAAATCCCATAATTGCAGATGTTTTTCTTGTTTCAGGGACTTCCCAGGAATTATTACACAACACTAAATAAGTTTGCAGCACTAGAAGCCATAAAATGACACTGACTGTAAATTGACAAATGGCTGCTATCAGTACTGAGCAGTGCAGCTTCACATTTTCTTTTAGTTTACTACCAGTGGCAGATTTTTTTGTTTATGAAAATAATATTTTACAACTCCCACACGACATACTGTACATTACTAGCTACTGTACAGCCTCAGCTGAACCTTTACTGTCTCTGCAGTGCATGAAGGTTTTCAATGTGTCTAAAGTCTAAATAAATCAGCGTACCTTTTCATCCTTGTCTTGCTCCTCAGCGAAAAACCAGACGCCCTACAAGAAAGACAGAGAGAAAGAAATATTTAGCATGAAAAAAGGATTATTAGTAACGTGTGTGTGTGTGTGTGTGTGTGTGGCATGTCTCACATGTTGGATGAGCGTCTCTACTATCTTGTAGCGGTCCGGCATGTGTGTGACCATATCTTTCATGTTGTCCTCGGACGTCCGGACCAGAGTCGGCCCAAACACCAGAGCCAGGTTACGAGGCTCCATCTGCACACACACACACACACACACACACACACACACACACACACACACACACCCACCAAGGTAAAGACATTAATACCATGTACATCACACCGATACATGATTATATTTTAATTATATTTACAAACAGTCTGTCACACACCTTATTTTTATCTGAGTGGTCGGCTACAGTCTTCAGGTGACCAACCAGGAACTTCAGAGTGTGGTAATAATGATCTGGGAGGTCTCGGATCTACGAAAGAGAAACAAGAGGACAATACTGATAAACCTGTTGAACCTGCCAGACTTCTGCTACACACACATTAGCCAAGTAGGTAAATGATCATGTTCAAATGAACTCAGGAATACAAACAAACACGTACCAGTTTCTTCATGGTCTTTAGTCTGTCTGATGCATTTTCCATCCGATTGGCATCGATGAAATCGTTGTACTTGTCTGTGAAGAAATGTAGAAATATTAAAATACATATAATGTGAGACGGCTTGATATGAACGCACATGCAGTGTGACGGCTTGTCGTGACATGTCTGGACTCACCGTTGGTGAAGAGCGGCTCTGGAAGTTTCCTGAAGAAGGATTTGAGTAAACTGCTGACAACATTGAGGTCCTGCCACTTCTGTTGACAGCAGAAGACACAGAGAGGAGTCAGCGATCATAGTATTTTACCTTCTGCGTCTAATGATACAGTTTTTGTTGAGTGAAGGGTAAAGAAACCTGTCAGTTCAATGGTTTATTCCCCGTCAATCTGGGTGTATTTTTCTCTCTGAGGTGGCTTTTCTTACAGTAAATGTAGAGGTGCGTTTTGCTGTTCCTCACCTCCTCTGCAGGGTTGATATCGACGCCCTTGTTGAGCTGATCCTGAAGCATCAACACCATGGCGTTGTTCCCAGGGACTCTGTAGATCCCCGTGTATTCCAGACCCATGTCCTCCACCAGGCCGCAGCAGATCTCCACGATCAGTGGGATGAACTGAGATGGACACGGGCGGAATTTAATCACAAAGAAAACACTCAGTAGAAAATCTTGCTTCATTGCATTCAGGTAAGACAGAGGATAATGAAGCGAACCTTGTTATTTACACCCGGCTGACAATCCTCCAGCCTCACACCGAAAGCTTTCGGCCCGGACTTCTTTGTCTTCTTCATGATGTTGATTCCCCACGGAGACTTCGGAGGGCTGCTCTCATCTGAAGACAGATCGAACAGAAACTTGACACATGACACAGAGCCTCAATATTTGCTTCTTGGTTTACCCAGTCCTTATTAATATATATTAATACCATCAAAAAAAGCTGTTCAATATTCTCACATCTGCTGCCACAAAAAGACATATTGCTCAAAAGGATTCATAATACACCAATGACAATTGTGGGGTGGCATAAACTGATATTTTAACATGCAGGTTTAAATGTAAAAGATGATTTTTGATCACCTTTCTTTAAATATACTGGTCAAAGTATTACAGATAGTACAATTAAAAGGGATTAAAGGTTGCAATAAAGAAAATTAGTGACATTTTCGGTGGGATGTTTATTTTCTTTCTTAAAAATGACGAATAGACACGATACTAGTGTTGCACCCTGGCTCTAAGTCAGATGTTTAGTTCTTGTGTCCACATTTGTGTTAGCGTTATCAATACAAATATTCTAATATTCATCTAATAGTAAATTGAGAACACAACTTTTTAATTTTTGCACAATGAGTAGTGAGTCCACACGCAGCGCACACTCTTTCCCTGACACTGACCTTTGCCCTCTGGTTTGGGGGAGCGTGGCGCCCCCGCAGTGTTTTCCGCCTTGGTGAGCAGGAAGGGAGGCTTCATGCGGGGCATCCTGGGAGAGGAGTCGGGCTTGCTGCCTGTTGGACTGCAGGGGGAGACAGAGAGACGTGTTTAGCTGTCAGCCATGACAACAGATGAGTGCAGCTTCATTATGTTCAGTCAGGTGACTCACCTCTGTTTTCTGTAATCATTCAGTTTCTTATTGATGAGGGCCTGTCTGGAGAAGCCGAGCTCCTGCAACAAACAAACACATCTGACTCGTTTCTAATAAAAGCTACACACTACAAGCACAGTCACAGTGGAGGTTAAAAGTCGACAGGTAAAAGGTGTGTCCTCTGACCTCGCTGTCCGTCTTGCTGTTCTCCCTAATGACCTTTATCCAGTCCAGCATGTCCTCCCGGTCCTCCGCCTGCAGCAGGTACTCGCAGAAGTCCTGGGTGGTGAGCCGCAGGGCGTGCTTTCGCTTGGTCTCACTGTACGCGATGTCCACCAGGCAGCCCCGGATGCTGATCGGCTGCTCGTCCTCGGCCGCACCTCCGATCGTGGCCCCGCGAAGCACCGCCTCCCTCTTGTCCTTGTAGAGGAACAGCGAATGGGAGCGAAGCACCGAAAAGACTCGCTTCCACGGACGCATGCCGCTGCCCACCTTCTGCGAAAGGACAGATGAGATGTGATGTGAGTCTTTAAACGCTTTTCTGCCTTCAATTAATTTCTAATCAAAGCCTGGCGTGTCCCACCTTGCCCTTCTCCGTGAGGATTTGTTTGAAGTGCAGCCATCCTTCTCGCCGTACGTCGCTGTAAGTGATGTTTCCCAGCTCGGAGGTGGAGTGGCGTTTGGATCGAACCTCCTCTGCTGTCCCAAGGTTGTCCAGAGACTGAAACACAAACAGGGAAATGTTCAGAACATTTGTTGACAGCCTATCAAATGTTCTACTCTTTGTTGTCTTGAGACCTGGAAAGTTAAAAGCCATTAAATCCACCTATTTCTGACAATGTATTAAAGCATATATCCTTATCTCCCTGCAACCCTGTGTGCTCATGCCAAAATAACAATATAATAATACCCATTTTTGCAATGTTCAGTCATAATGTTGTTGCTGAGGTGTTGAGTCAACTTGATGATCATTTTTAAGGCTAAAATCTTTAGTGTCATTCAGTCAGTGCTGGTGAGGGTTTAGCTGTGACCCTTGTTCCTCATGGCAAGGGGTTTTCCACTGTTTGGCATATTTTATCATGAATTTCAGACTTCTCCTCTTTCCACATTACACCATTGTACAACTGATGCACCAGTAGCTGAGGCAGCAACTATCTGGCCTCTTTGTGCCACTGTACGGTTCCTCTTACAAATAAAAAGTTGAATTCATAAGCAATAATTCAATATAGTCATCAGTTTTGCTGCTACAGCCTTACCTGGTCCGATCTGACCACTAGCAGTCAGTTTGCTGACTATGACACTTCAGTGCTGTTACACTACATTTCAGCATGTCACACGTAAACATTTCAAGCGTTTTATGACAAAAGTAAAACCAGAACTGTGAATCTCAATTTCCAAAGTGAAGGGAAATTCAAGTGGCCTAGTTTAACTTTAACTTCACTCGAAACCTCTGGCAGCATTCAAGTTAATCACTTGTTTTAGGTGCTTTTACAATTGTGATTTGAACATCGCCACCGTTTATGTAATGCTGTCCACCCGCTGTAGTTAGCCACATCAAATGTATTTTTTAAAGTCTTAAAATTATGTTTTTATGGCTTAATCTTTTTAGGAAATACCAGTTAACTGTCTTTAAGTCGATGTAAGTTTGTTAAATTCAGGGTTCGTACAGCTTTTTAGGAGTAAAATTCAAGCACTTTCAAGGTACAAAAACCAAAGATTTCCAGGAAGCCTTTATCATCACATCTAAATTGTTACTATAAGTGCAAAAGTTTACAGAATTCCTTTATACAGCAATCAATGTATATTATCACTTTGTTTATTTTACCAGCTGCTCACATTAACTTTGATTGTGTGTGTTGATCGTGATTATTTAATGCTTCCTAATTTCCAGAGTAAGCAAACAACAGAGGACTTATTTATCTATGAATGACGAGTGAACACAAGAAAAGAACTTTTCTATATTATGTTGAAAATCAAGTATTTTCCAAGGAATATATTCAAATTCAAGAATATTCCTAACCTTGAAAAATTTACGGTTAACATTGAGCATTTTCCAAACTTTCAAGACTCTGTACGAACACTGTAAAAGCTGCAGTTCATCCATTTTTGTTTTAAAGTTCGTTTTCTTGGTTTGATTTTCTAATAAAAATGTCATAGCAGTCGACCTGACCCGACTAAGGGACCTCGCAGGACAGGATTTATAAAAATAAGGTTTAGATGATAAAAAAAATCAGAAGAATGTGTCGCTTTATGTGTGTTAATAAAAGGGAAACTCACCCCGTCTGTGAAGAAACTCTTCACTCTCTTTGGCAGCCTCCTGGGAAGTACGACAACACAACTGAGGGTTAGCTGTCAAAACGTCTGCCTGCACACGTCATTTAATGGATGTCAGTTTAAATCCAATAAAAGGCCGACTGTCTCAGTTGTACGGTACTCACGAGAAGACTCGCCCTTCCTCTCTGAACGTGTTGAGTCCTTCGTCACATGACTTGGAGCGCTCTGTGGTGATGGCTAGAAGATAGGAGGAACGGCGACTGGATTTAATACTGCCTGCTCGATGAGAGGATGAATGACCAGAGACGGAGAGAGAGAGAGAGAGAAAAAAGAGAAACAAAGAGAAAGAGACAGAGAGAAAGACAGAATGTTGATGTAATGCCAATCACCTGAGTGGACGGTGTTGGATTAGGAGAGGGGATAGTGAGGGAGGGAGCAGGAGGTGGTGGAGGAGGTCGGGGGTTTGAGTGGCGAGTGAACGGGTGGCGTGGTGAGGACGGACGGTGGGGAAATGAGCTGGAACGGTGAGTTAGGTTAAATGATCTCTTGGTCACTTTTCTCACCACTGGCATGCAGGTGTAGCCTCTGTAAACACAGACTGACATGCATTTGAGGTGTTTGTTTAAAGAAACGTATCATGCAAGTTTAAGTTTGTCCAGTTTAACTAAACTGGGAGTTAAATGAATCTGACTGACTGTTGGGCTTCATGCACAGCTAGAAAAAGAACCAAACACATGCTGAACAAACATGTTTGTATCATTTTCTTTGTGTCAAACATCCAATCTTCAAATCCAGCATGCAAAAAGTGTTACAGCACTGCTAAAAACCTCCTCTTTGCACGGGCTTGTTGTCTATTATTGAGCCCCAAAACTCTTGTTTTGAAGAGCAGTTGGATTATTTCAACTTGTTTCCAATAAAAATCTAATTTTGTAGAAATTAGTGTCAGTATCATGAAAGAACAGCATTATTAGGCAAACTGCGGTAATAGAAGCACGGAAAATTACTCTTAATTCTGGAAAATTGTTTGAACAATTTGATTTAAATTAGAAACCGGTCAAAATTTGAGAAAATAAAAGGCAAAAAAAGGCACTTACACCCTCTTGAAATGTATAACTTAATACAACAACCAACTAGGAGGGTTTTAAAATCTCGTGCATGCTTCATGAATCCCTCTCTGGGGTAAAAAGAGGGATCATCTACGTCGCAGGTGAACACCACAAATAAGATACTTTTTGGCTGCATGCAGTGGGGAGGAAGGGAGGGGAGGAGGGGGCACTCACTGCAGTCGTGTGAGAAGAGCCTAGTGAGGGGGAAGGTGAAGGTGGGGGAGGCGGGGCTGGTGACCACGGCGGGCGCCGAACTCATGCCGCTGGACACCACGGAGGACGCCGGCACGTGTCGGGCGCGCAAATCAGCGCCGGGGCTGGTCGGCTCATCTGTGGGAGGGTGGATGGAAGGAGGGGAGGCAGGAGGAGAAGGGGAAGGGGGGATAGGGTTAGGTGTTAGAGAAAAAAGGTCAGGAGGGAAAAAGAAGGGAAGTAAAATGGGTTAGATTAGGAGAAAGTGTGGAAGAGGAGTGGTTTTTAAGGGAGAGGAATGGCGAGGAACCGCAGGGTTACCATCAGAGATACTAAACAAGATAATACAACTCACAGTTTCCATTTCTTTCACCACAAAATCAACACACACAACAGTCGTACTCGAGCGTGAGTCATTTTCTAGATTCCAGTGAGAAGTACACAAAAGACAGAGCACAAACACGAGCATCTACAGCCATTTACAAATCCACAAAATAAGCCGAAGGATCTAAAACCTGTGCAGCTGTCTCAGGAAAGAACAAATACAAATGCAACCTGAGTAAAGAGACATAAAGTAACACAGGCACGTGGTAAAATAGGCAAATAGTTTACAGATAATGCAGTACCTGAGCCTCCTGTTGCCATAGGAAGAGCTATTCAGCTGCTAACAGAGGGGGTTTGGTAAAACTACTGGCTCCAGGTTTCAGTTCTTTATGAAATCTATGATCTGATACATGTGAGGATGCAAACAAGAGAGAGTGTCACAAGCCAACAAGGACAAAAAAAAAAGAGTATTGTGGATCATTTAATGTAGATATTTAGTGGTAGTTTGTAGAGTGGTGGTAGGCTAGCTAGTGGTAGATCAGTGAAGCTTCAGTGTTCGAGAGGACAAAAGGCATAAAGCAGCTTCATAGGTCACACAGGCTACAAGTCTTTAATAGTTTCAGCTAATGCAAAGAGATATGAAACCCCAACACACACTCACACACACACACACACACACACTCACACTTCCTGACTGACAGGGAGGATTAGAGACCAGCCAGATATTTGCATAAAGTAAGGAGAAGGTGGACATTTTAAACTGTCACTGAATTGCAGCAAGGCGTCGGGCGTGTTCTCTGTGGGAACAACAGAGGGCAGCACAGCCTCAGACAGCGCTGCAGACTGGAAGGACTCAGTCAGAGCCGGTCCACCTCCAGAGACCAACACATAGCCTTTTTTGCAAATTCTTGCTCTGATTTCATCTCACTCCTGCTCTCATTTTCTTCTTTCTCACCTCTCTGTCCCTGAAATTTCATGTTATCATCCCTCATCCTTTGCCATTATTCCCACCTTTCACCTCTTTTCTCTCTCTTTCCTCTGGCTTTCTTCCATCTACCACCCTTGCTGTTCTATTCTTCACTCCTGTGCATACTAGAGCCCGACATGAGGCGGAAAACATTTCCAATCTGGGATGAGGAATCTGCCTGTTTACAGCGCGAGCCCAGAAATAGCCGGGCTGTGGGTTTAACAAAGGCCGTCATTAACGGGCAGCCAGAGAGCAAGCTCAAGAGCCACCAGACAGAGACGGGCCAGCAGAGGGGAGCAACATACTGCGGCAGCGCACTCTCTCCCGACTCTACAGTATATCCCGAAACATGTATGAGATGACATGAGGGAGAGAGGTGAAGAAAGAAGAGAGAGCAAGAGACAGACACTGAGCTTAAAAGAGTCTAAAATTATACTTTTTTTCTATACCTTAATTTGAGAAATATAAACATGTTTTTCTGCAAAACCTTTTTTAATTTAACAAAATAAGTCAAACTTCTCAAATGTTAAAAGACGTACAGCTGTACAAAAAACTCTGCCTAAATGAAATAGTCTAAGTCTTAGTTTCATTAACGATTATTCTGCCGATTATATTCTCTATTAATCGATTCCCCAGCGTTTGGTCAATAAAATGTCAGAAAATAGTGAAAATGCAAATCACAAATTTCTGAAAGCCCAAAGTGACGACTTCAAATTTTATGTCTTGTTTGATTTGTGTCAGTTATTCAGATTATTATAATGTAAGACCAAAAGTAAGCTGCAAATCCTCATAATTGAGCAGCTACGACCAGTTAATATTTACCATTTGTACTTCAAAAATGATTTAAACGATAATCAAAGTAGCTATCTGTTGATGATCGCAACTTTTGGTACTTGACAATATTCTATACTCTGTGCTATGGTCGGTACCAAAAAAGGAACAATGTCCAGAATGGATTAAACAGAGAGACGAAAACCAAGAATCTAGAAAAAGAGGAGAGAAAAAAAGAGAACGAATGAGATTAAGAGACAGAAAGACAGAGAAAAAAGGGGGCTGGTGCCTGTAAAACAAGACAGAGGGGAAGTGGGACAGAAGCCAGTACAGAAGGTCTTGGTCCTGGTCTGTTGTGTCCAGGGTTCAGCTAGTAAAGACAGTCATAGACTGAACCCCCACACACCCACACTGACACACAAACCCCTTCATCTTCCGGAGCAGCACAATAGCAGCATTGAGGCCGGGCAGGGCTGAGTGTATGGGCCCCTACTGTTCCCCACAAGGACCGCCACAAAAACCTCCTGGTAATTTACAGCTTAGATTCAGATTCAGACTCCAAGTGGGTACAGAGTAAAATACTGCATCTGTTGACATGCCCCTTCCTGTTTTATTCACATTGTATGAGCTACAAAAATAGAAATATACTAAATAACTTGATCAAAGTTTGAAAAATTTCTATATCTCTATATGAGACATCATAAAAAAAAACATATCTGGCGTCAGACACAGCCCGCATTTGTGCTCTCCACCTCGCAGACGTCCGTGCTGTGCAGACAAGAACGACAACAGCCTATTAAATCGCATGTTCGGAAACAGTCTCAGATCATATCAGCATCTCTGTCAGAGAGATGAAGAGATGGAGAAAGAAAGAGAAGAGAAAGGCTAGTTCTTGTCTGTGGGGAGAAACTAGCCTAGTTTCAGTTTATGGTCATTAAACGTGTCCCGGCCTGCAGCTCTGACTGCCTGGTTTCTGAAGGTACGAGGCAAGAATGTGCTCTGACAGACTGAGAGAGAGGCCGAGAGATGCCTCATGGTTTGCTGATCCTCTGGATTTTCTCTCTTTTAAATGACTTTCTCGGGCCGAGCGTGGCTTGGCTCAAATATCTGCGGCCATTCCATGTTGGGTCAAAGCTTCCAAGTCAGCTGATTTGAATCTATTCGGCATTAGGCTTAGCAGCGGCTGTTTCCTGCAGGCTGTGACAGGGTAATGGAGGCACGGCTCGTCTGACCAACTAACTTCATTTGCGTATGGTTTGACTTAAACGCTGCTGTGCGTGTCACGTAATACACGGCAATATGAAGCCTGCGGAGCCCCTTCTCTTTGAGTCTTTTCAGAGCAGGGAACAAGCCAGGACATGACCACAGTCACCTCCCACTGACACCAACATATGTAGGCCATAACTGTACAGTACATACCCATGCAAACAACCTCACGCAGACACAGAACTGCATATCCTGCATGCACAGAAGCTATGATTTAGGTTTTTCTAAGGTCTTATGCAAACCTTGAAATGTTTCAATGTTAGGTGCATTTCTTTCTGCTTTGTCCATAAAAAGCAGATTAAGTCTTTCAAGAAAGGATTCGAAGGCAACTTTTCTTTCCTTAGATATATTTTACAGGCAACATTACACAAAGTTAAAAGTGAACCGAACTGTAATAAAGCACATACCTTCTCTATCAATAAAAAATGATCATAAGGAGCCCCTTTGTGATACAGCTTTTCTAAATTTCAATAGCTAAGATGAAGTCTACAGCCATGCTAGCTAGACTGTACTTCGGCACAGTGGTGCTTTATGCTAAATGCTAACGCTAGCATGGCAATATGCTCACATTGGCAATGCTGTCAAACCAAACCAAAACCAATATTTACAGTGTTCACCATCTTAGTTTAGCATGTTAGAATGCTAACATTTGCTAATTAGCATCAAGTAGTACAGTACAGCTGAGGCTGATGGGAATGTCATCCGTTTTACAGGTATTTGGTCATAAACCAAAGTATTGGACAAATTAAAATTTTGACCTGATGAATGGGCTCGAGGAAAAGTTAAGGAATAATCAAAATCATCTGAATTCATTCTCTGGGGACCATGAATGTCTGTAGACAATTTCATGGCAATCCATTCAATAGTTGTTGAGACCAAAAGCAGTGGACTGACCAACACTGCCATCCATAGAGACATGCCACTAGCATGGCTAAAAACTAATATGGTAACTGACTAAAAGGCAAGAAAAAAAAAAAAAAGACATCTGTAGCACTACCCTGCTCACACACAAACAAAAACACACACACATTCAGGAAGTTTCCACCTCATGTCCTCTCAGGATGGTGAGGTGAACTTAGAGACCGCAGCAGGATTAGTAAACTCCCATCAGACATGATTCAATCAAACTACTAATACTGTCTGTAAGACTGAGGGAAGTGCCATTATTACCCAATGCAAACATTCACAGACACACACACACATCAGCAGAATCTCAATGAGAGAATGGAAACTGCATCTGAGAAGAGCCTGGAGCCTGAATAGACAGGCAAGAAGGAAATTAAGGAAACACACACATTTCCCCAAACTCATAGTTTTGTCTGAATTATAGCTTTGCATTTCCTCTCAGTTAAGCTTTCACTAACATTCAATAAACACTCGGTGTGGATTACATTTTTAGAATGGAAGCGATGAAATCTCAAGGTTGGTTGGAGGCTTTGTGAGGGGATTAAGGCGTAAGAGAAGGGACACAGGATGAAGCTCAAACATTCCTTGCTTACCTATGAAGGGGATGGAGGCCAGGGAGTCATCCTCTATGGGGAGGGGGGCGAGGTTGCCGTTTGGTTTGCGTGGGGCTATATTTCCTGTGGAACCAGGGGCAGGAGCTGAGTCTTGGGGATCAGGTGAAAACAAAGAGGGTTCTAGCCCGTCTATGGGCAGCGCGTAGTGGGGATGACGCATACCGTGGGCGTTCCTCCGCCCGGTGGGAGGTTTCTGCCTCAGCACCACTTCCTGGGTCTGTGCCACCACCTCCTCCTGCCCCTCCACTGACCCTCGTTCCCTCTCGTGGTTTGTTGGCCTGTACGCTCGGTCCTGGGATTCGGGAGTGGCGGAGGCAAGGGGGGACGTGGTAGAGGCAGTGAGGGGTGCCGTTGTACCCTCTGGGGGGCTGGTTTTAGGTGCTGGGTTCCAGTTCATGTGGGGGCCAGAGTATGAAGGGTCCCTGAAAGAGTGGGCTTGCTGCATGATGCGGCCTGTCTTGCGGTAAAAAGAGGGGCTGTAGCTGCGGTAGCCCACCGGCTGGTCGTCGATGCTCTGCCCAGGGGGAAGCCGCCTGCTCTGGGGGGCAGCCTGCTGGGGCGGAGGCTGGGAGTGGGCCTGGGTGTGAGTCTGGGGGTGGTGTTTAGAATGTGACTGTGAGTGTCGGGACATTGGAGGAGCTTGTGCTGCACCGTAATGGCTCCCCTGCCTTGGATAGGCGTCAGTCCTGGGGGGCGGCTGGGGAGCCTGCTGGAGCCATGAAGACCTCTCACACCGAGGCGAGACCAGTCCAGCTGCTGCTCGGTCCAGCATCTCCAACGAGCGGCCATGGTGATCAAACTGGGCCAGCAAGTTTTCAGAGCGTGTTCGGGTATAGTTAGTGGCTGGGTGGCCCCTACCTGGGCCCCCCTCCCAGTCTCCATAGGACCAGTAGGGCTCTCCATGGGGTCCTGGTCCTGACTGCTGTAGTAACAGCAGAGTGTCCTGGGAGGCGCTGTGCGGCCAGCCACCTGTCCGCTGCTGCTGCCTCCTTGTTTCACTGAGCCGGTCCTGAGAGTAGCTGCGGTGGCGGGTCTGCATGCTGCGTCCTGAGCGCTCAGGCAGCTGGTTGTAGTACCAGTCAGAGAGGGCCTGCTGGCAGCGCTCATTGCGGCCGTGGCTGAGCTGGGGCAGGGGGGGACTGGTCCAGGCTGAGCTGGACTTGCGTGGCTGAGCCTGCGAGGAGCTGGCAGCGTGGTGGTTAGGGTAGTGGACTTGCAGCGGGCTGGATAAAGGGCCTCCTGATGAGGAAGAGGAAGAGTAGGAGCGCCCCCTGGTCTGGCCTTGAGGCTGCTGGCTGGTCATCCCATACTGGATCTCCTCTGTGCGGTGGGCCGGGCTGCTATGACCCACGCCGCCTGGCTCTACTGCCCGCCCTTCCTGCCAGCTGGCGGGGCTGCCCACAGCAGAACGATTGTCCAGGGGTGAAGAGGGGCTGGAAGAGCCTGGCCAGCGACTCCAGTTATCCAGCTGGTTCTGGCCCATGGGGGCAGACGGAGGGGCTCCAGCAGGGGGCGTGGTCTTGTTGCGTGGATAACAGAGGGGAGGTGGTGGTGGGAGGTTCTCAGCTCCCCCTGAGTAGGGTTCGTTGCCTGTCAGGTAGGCATCCTGGGAGTATGCCTGGGAGAGGGAGGGAAGGTGGAGGAGAAGTAAGATACGACATAACAGGAAGAAAGCTTGAAGAAAAGGTGAGTACGTGCGGCACTGACAACTGTAAATCAAAATGTGCTCTTACTGTAAACAAGTTTGACAACACAGAGCATAACCATAACTCTAGAAGACAACTTCATGCCGCTGTATATTACACAACCTCCCATAGTTTGTCCCGAGGGCCTCAGCTCTCAACAAAAACGCATGCTAGCTAGCAAACTGCATGAACCGCCTTGAGCAAAAGCCACAACACTCACAGCACAGCAGCCAGCTACAAATGCATACGTCCCCACCAGTGTTGTCTATACAGGATATACATACACACTCGCTGCTTTAAGAGTATCCATTGAAAATGAAATGTGTATAATTAACAGATTACTTTATCAATTAGTCACACTGTCACATTTAAAGCATCACTTACAACTTTGACTCGACTTCATAACACCGGAAGAACAAAAACATACTTGCTAACAATCCCCTTTTCCACCCTCATGATTAAGTAAAGCTAAATCACGCAGACAGTTAGACAAGTTTTTCAAGGTTTACCTAGCCCGTCCAACAGAATCCAGAACCTTTCCTCAGCCTGCATGTTAAGCTTGTAGTCACCACAAACCGACACAAAAACAGAGGACAAGGCAGAAGACTTATCCTCAACGACACTCCTGACACAACACTCCTGCTGCTAAAACCTGCCGTTCTTCAGATTTCACACCCTTCCCCTTCTCCCAGAAACATTCAGTCTTTTGTTTTTTTCTATTACTTTTTTCGTGAGTTTCCTATGTGTTGGTGTCCTTGTTGTCTCCTCTCTCGGATCCTTCCAAACTCCCTCTCTCTTCCCTCTCATTCTCTGCCTTACTCCACCCTGTGGGAGTGTGGAAGGAGGCGCAGCTCTGGTGATGTCATGCTAGGAATGCAGCAGATACAGGCGTAGCAGTGAGGGGAGGAGTGTGAGGACAGAGGAGTGGGTTTATAATGTTAAAACATGACAGCACACTTAAACGGAGAACCCAGTTTTGGGCTCTTTTGGCGGGAACACTGGTGTTTCTGCGTGGGATCGCTTAAATCTGACATGTTGCTCCAGGTCAATGGGAGGGGTGAGGGATGATGCATGTCTGATCATGTGAGCAAGCATGGAGCAACCTGTGGAGCGACAAAAATGTGTGGTACAGTACATGGGTGTGTGAACGAGCGCGGAGCTGGTGTTATTTTTTCAAACGTAAGCTTCGACAGTCAGGATACCAGTGGCAATGAATGCGTGTTGTAATCTAAACACAGAGCAAAGAGCCTGTGAGTCACTCTGCAGCCATTCAAAAGAAAATCTCTACATTCTCCGACAATGACATGGTGAATCCAGGTTAAACTCTGCAAACAAGCACTGTAGAATATTCAGTTTCCTGCAGTGTCCTGCTGAAATAATTAAAATGTAACAAACAGTTGCCAGTGCGCCTGCTGAGCCATGCATCTAAGTGTGTAACGCATGATATGTGTGGGTTAGTTTAGTTGTTTTGGTGGGTTAAGGTGCGTGAAAAATCCCATACTCACACTTACCAACTGAAGCACGTCTTCATCTTTTGGCATAATGGAGAGCTCCAACACACTCTCGCTGCAAGACATATACAGGAGGAAGAAAAGGGGAGGACAGGAAGAATAAAGACAAACAAGAGATGGAGGTGAAAAACAGATGCAATATCCTGACCTGGACCAGTGCATACAAAGTGCGAGACAAAAAAAAGAAAAAATATTTAGCTCCAAATTCTGTATTAATCTCAATAATTAATCCTCTGATTAACTTAAACATCAACACCTTCAGTCCTGCTGAAGTGTGCACCAGCTAGAGATGCACAAATTCGATCTGTATCAGGCTTCATTGACTTCACTGAGTGTATTGGGTATCGGCCAGATGCAACCGATCCGCATCAAATACACTTTCATCGTCAATGTCATTATAAAATTTAGCGTCTCTGCTATCATTTACATTTACCGCAAACTCTTGTTTTTTAGCGCCGCAGAAATCCCTGGCCCTAATGAGTCCCACGCTGTGAGGTATACAGATTTTAAATTTGGGGAAAAGAGAGCACTGGTGTCGGATCAGGAGTCGGTATCTGCACACACCCAGAGTTGAGGTATCTCCTCCCCCCCAGGACTGAGAGTCCAGTGTGTGTGCCACTTTTTCAAGCCCCCTAATTCCCCCTCTGGAGAACCACAGGATCTGGCTTTGGAACCTGTAGAGCCTGTGAGTGTGTAGAGTTCACTGCTTCAGGCTTCTCTTTTTAAAAAGGCAGAGGAAACTAACACTTGTGACTAGGTATATGTCACCTCTACAGTAAGCTTGCAAGGAAAACACAAACAAATGGTTCACTGAATCAACACACCAAAGGCTCGAAGCGCTGACAGACAGGAGGTCTTACCTGTTCTGGATGAGGGCTATCACCTGCGAGTACGTCTTTCCTAGAACACTCTCTCCGTTCACTTTCACCAGCCGATCCCCTGCAAAACACAGACATATTTTCATATTATATACAGGTCTGTACGTTGACCTCTGACCTCTCAGGCAGGTGCAGACCTCCTGCAAAGGTAAGCTAAGCCTGGCAAGGGAGACGCTGAACAGGGACACATTTCCTTGAAAGACCAAGGCAGCTATCAAAACTCCAAATTCAGGGGTGGAAAAAAGCTGTATTTCAATTTACTACAAAATCCTTTTTCAATATTCTCTTTATTTACATCCTAATGGCCAAGGTGTGTCTAATTTTAACAACACCAAAAACATGCAGGGAAAACATTAATCTTATTATCTGCATTAGGCATGGGAGGACAGCGAGATGTCCATACAAAGTACTTCAGCCTAAACTAATTCAAACTGAATCTTTTTTTAAATCTGTTTTTATCATTACAATAAAAAGCAAAGTTCAAACATGTCTCAAAGGCAGTATCTTTTGGTGATCAAATCAAAATATCTTTCAAGTCATGAGTAGTTTGTCCTCAGATTAATAGTCAGTATACTGTAAGTTAGTCTGCAAAGTTGCGATGTCTAACAACATAAAATGCAGGGAAGTCAGCACATCTTAGAGGCCCCAGGACAGACGTTAGATAACTATGTGTTTGTATGTAATGGTGACTTCATGCAAGCTGAAACACATACAGAGCGCTCAGAGCGTATGTGTTTGCATATGTTCCATGCTGGCATGTGACTTTCAGGATGTAACAGCTTGTGTTAAAGCATGCACACTGGAGTACTGGTTTGGTCTGCCTGAGCTGCTGAGGCTGCAAGACACAACAGGAACACTTCAACAGGTCTGTCACATTCATATGCACCTGAGAATTTGAGTTGTCATGCTGGTATCTGTTTTATATCACCCAAAGAAGTAAAAAAAAAGGGAAAAATAAATTCTTATATAATATCACTGCGCATCTGCTCGTCTCTGCAGCATCACATGACCGGAGCTCTCCCCAACAGATTTCCAATGCAAATCAGGATGTTCACGCTCCTGCACCATATGTTCCCTTTACCTGTGCACAGGCCCGCCTGGTGGGCCGGACCTTTTTCTCTCACACTCTTCACAAATATGGTGTCCATCGGCTCCAGTCGACCTTTCTGATACCCTGGATGACAAAAGACAAAGAAGAGGAAATGCAAAGATCAGGGATCGTACCCAATGGATTGTTAAAACACAATATTGTTAAAAAATATTCCTTTCTAGAAATTAAGCTTTAGGTTGCTCCTGGTGTTTAAAGATGAAACCTTTTTGATTAACGCTTTAGAGTACTTTAGTGTTTATGACTTTCCTGACTTGGGGAATCTATTAATACTTAACATTTATCGTCTTTTGTTCTCATACGTCTAAGTGCAGTTAACTACTTTAGATGCAGTGCTGCATAGTGTCCAGTAGGGGGCGCAGAAAGGCAGCAGAGCAGAGGTGACAGGAGGGAATACAGGAAGTACCAGCTCATTACATCATCAGTTATCCCACTGTACAAGGTTTTAATTTGCTGCCTGATGAGAAAGAGAAGCAGAGAGATGGAGAACACTTACCCTTTCCGTTCCCGTTCTCCTCATCCTGCAAAGAACAGACACAGACAGAATTACTGCTCAAATTCAAGTCAATTTAAGTCATATTTATTTACAGAAAACAACCAGTGTAGAGGACGTTTTACAGAGATATTTAAATAATAAATAACTGTAACAGACAAAATTAAAACAATTTTAATGTGATATTAAAGATAAAGGAAACTGAAACACAACTGTAAAGAGGTGGGTCTTTAGCAGATAGATGGCGGAGATCTGACGGTGAGGAGAAGACTGTTCCTCACACACTTGACAGCAGTCAAGGCTTGAAGTAATGAAAGCATGTAAGGTAGGTCTCCAGGCCTCCAAAAGATAGAAAGGTTTTATTTTTACTATCGTCATAATGTGGAAAAAACTACTACTAATGACAGAATTTATTTGTTTGAAGAGGTCAAAACTCCAGCAACATTTGCAGTATAGCAATAAAGTTGTTGCTGGAGTTTTGACCTTCACACTTTTTCCCTTCTCCATGCACCTTGGAAGTAGGTGAAGTCGTGCCGGAAATCTCTACTACTCTGCTTCTAAAGAATTTATTTGTTCGTCAAATTTTAACGCAGAGTCAAAAAAGACTGACAAGATTTCTGGCTTGTGTATGGAGATGTGAAGACAGAGGCCCAAGAAAATTGGCTATACCACTAAAGAAAGTTCCAGGACCGACCAAAATTAAGGCAAAAGTCTATCATATCATAGGCAGGAACATTACGAAATGCTGTCATGTCAATTTACCATTTTTACAATAAAAACAAATCACCTGTTAATTCACCAGGTCATAAGTCCAATGTGTAAGGGTGACTAGAGTGTGGAGAGCTTGATATCTACATCTCCATAAAGTTCAGACCACAGGAGAAGTTATTAGTATCCTGGAGTGAGTGTTTGCTTCCTGAAATGCCGGTGACTTCCCTGGCACCTCGAGCCAAACCTCCTGAGACAGACAAGTTTGTTTTTATGAGCTTTTAATGTTGGCGTGCAGCTCCAGCAAGACACCGACTTTCAGGTTAGACAGTCTGCAGGTACCCGTGACGTCATGCGGAGCAGCGAGGATGGCGGTGGTGAGATTTGATAGCTGCAGGTTGTCTGATCATGTCCACACACACACGCACGCAAACACACATACTAAGCTGAGTGGACAGTTTGGGGTTAGGGGCACGGTGGTCTGACTGCTGCCTGGCTTTATGCTACGCTGAGTGGGCTCATTCCTGGCTCTGCAGACAATGGTGGGGGGTTTAGAGGCAGAGAAAGGAGAGCCGCCGAGTCCAGAATAGAGATCCGAGCTGGGGACACTCGACAAGCCCCAATCTGAACACATCCGGGACTGAGGAGGAGACAGCAAGAGGTGGGCACAAGACTCTGTATCTGGGTCAAAGTGGGTCAACACCTGCACAGTCTGAAGCAGCTCGTAGGGACTATTTACATGTATAAAACTACCCATCCTCATATTTCTACAGACACCTGACACAGGTAATAAGTATAATAATAACAGTGTAATTGTGACTGTGCACATGTAATACACACCCGCCCAAATAATATACATTTTTACCTTAATCATCATCTTAATTGTAAGATATTTTAAGCTTTTGCCCATTAAAAAGACAGAGAACAATGAAAATAGTTACACACATTTTATTATCTGGGCTCATGTCATTTGCTGAGCAGCAAGAAACTAAGAAATTAAAGTCCCCTAAGACCAAATATGGAATATAATTAAATGTATAAGGGCTCAAGCTAAGTGAATTGTCAAAGTGACAGTTCGGTCTTAATTTAAAAAATGTTAAAAAATGTAAATGTTGATTTTGTTGAAATTGCACATGTCACAATCAGACAAATCAGACAAAAATCTTTTTTTCTGCAACATGTTTGTTTATCAGCAGTGTAACATTGCTCCTGAGATATCTCCCATTTTGCAGATGCATAGTGTCGTTATATTGCAATATAAACATTCAAATACATGCAAGGACTTTCTCGATCCCTGTGCATTCCCAGTTCAGAAGACAAGGGAATTTGTAAACGTATGCAGTATCTTTTTCGCAGCATCTTTAAGTTATTGTCCAAAGCGATGCACAAATGAGGTCGAATCAAAGCCAGAGTAGATCAAGGAGAAGCCATCGAGAAAAAGGGCCACAAGGTTGCAGGTTCATGCAGCAAGGCAAAGGTGCAGAGGAAATTAGACGTTTTTAAATTATGAGACCACACAGGAGAAGAGTTTGGAACTTTGCTTTAGATAATATAATTGAAGACTCGTGAAGACCTTCAGGACCTGCAGACACCATGAAATTAGGGCTCAATTGGCTCATGCACCCGGTAGGCCTCTGATAATTGGACACTATGAGGG
Organism: Maccullochella peelii; assembly: GCA_002120245.1. NCBI lineage: Eukaryota > Metazoa > Chordata > Actinopteri > Centrarchiformes > Percichthyidae > Maccullochella > Maccullochella peelii. The sequence goes on from LKNJ01000589.1 coordinate 122,097, forward strand.
TAATTTGGGAGACTTCCACGAAGGCTCTTCAGATAAGAACGGGCGGCTCTGTGGGTCCGATTGTCCCAAAAACACCATGTGACCCCCGAGGCAGAGGAGACGAGGACAGAACTGGGGCCAAAGGCCAGCAGTGGGCCTATTGTCCGGGGCCGGCCTGGTACTGCCTGACTGCCAGTGAGTGGTACCAGGCTAAAACAACAGATCTCATTCAATCTGTGCTCCTGTCTGCAGCTGCTGGATGGTGGGGTGGTAGAATTATAATAGAGGCCTTGTTTCAGCTGGCTCACCCCACCCCAGCCTCCATGTGCCTCAATTTCACATCTGGAGCCGTTTGCCCCCACACCTCAAAGAGCTAAATAACCACTCACATAGAGGCTCTTTCCAAAACACCAGAACAATCTTCAATTCACCAAGGACTGAAAACAAGTGATACTGAAAAACAATTAGGAGTAACAGTTTTCAAACTAGTCTGTCTGGCAAGGTATGGAGGCGCTCTTTATATTCTTCAAAATGTGAATTTTGTTCTCTAAAATAAAAAGCCCATGTCTTTATTTTGTCTCCCTCCTGTAAAAACCCTTTAACAGGCTCGGTTTGCTCGGTCTGTTGTCTCCAGGCAGCGAGGCTTGTTTTCTCCTGTTGTCTGCGGGTTCATTTTGCTCAGCTCAATCCCGCTGACCCTCGACTCCAGTATGATTGGCTTTATCTCCGAGCTCAAATTGGCTCTGTCTCTGAGTTTAGCAAGTTAAACGTAAGGCTTTCGATAACCCTTTTAAATGCCAGCTAGGATGAAATGGAGACCATGTGTGCTGTAAAAATAAACAAGGAGGTTGAAAAAAGGACTTAATGACACTTAACCTGTCCATAAAACTGTATATATTAAACATAATTCAACACCTTTCAACATCTTGAAACTCGATTCAAGACATTCTCAAAGTTTTTCAGGTCTCACCTTGAGGTTGGTGTGCAGGGCGGACTCTGGAGGGTAAACGATGAAGTGGCGTAGCGTGAAACCAAAACCCTGGGAGTTCTTATGGAGAACCAGCGTCCGGGGACCCTTCCAGCCCACGCCGACCCCCTCCCTTCCCGGCCGGGTCGCCATCGGCGGCCGAGGGTTGTCACCGGCTGAGGAGAGACCATCCCTCCGCCCCTTAGCCTGCAGACACAGACAGAAAGACTCAGTGAGATTCGATTAGATGAAAAGTTAACGTAAAATAGATTCTTCAAACAGCAAGGAATAGATGTTGGTGTAAAATAAGATAAATAAGAGAGTACTGAGGTTAACATATCCAGAAGATATGGAGAATGAATAAATAAATATAGCATCGCCATTCAATGACATTTATGGGATGTGTGTAAATGTCATTCAGTTTCAGAAAATGTATAAAAGTGTGTCCAGAGTCTGCACAACTATACAGAAATGAATAATCTGATATCAGTTTTTCCAGATTTCCAAATCCTGGTGAGAACTGTATTTTTCCCATAAATAGTACCAACACCAAAGAAATATTCCAGTTTTCCAGATGCAACACACTTTATGATTCCCTGGAGATGCACAAGGCGACTCTATACTCAGACTCCAGACGGGCAGGCCGGTGACATCAACCCTTGACTGCTGGGTATTACATTAGCAGCTTCCTCATGTAGTCCTGAGTGTAGCCAGTCCTACATGCCACCCAGCCTTAGAACAATAGTCCACAAAACACACATGGGGGGCCCACTGTCAGGAAGGACCACGTCTAGACAGGACCAAGGAGGGAATGTGGGGCTTCACCCAGCTCTGAACACCCTGACCTTGGTCCTATCACAGGGAGAGGAGGTCCAGGGGCAATCTGAACTCCAGGCGGACAATAAAGGCAAATTTCCATGCGCTCTCTAAATATCTCATCCCTGAGGCTGAGTAAATAAGCCCAGCTATCTCAGCTGACAGACACACGTGAGAACTATCACCCTCATGCTGCCCCGACGACCCACATCTGTCAGTCAAACGCAATCACCTGACCAAACAGGCAGGAGCGAGGAGGAGAAGGAGGAGGAGGAAGAAGAGGAGGAGGAGGAGGAGGAGAGGGGGGAAATCCTCATGTCAGGTCAGAAGCCAAGTCTGCTGTGGTTTAGTTATCTCATGCTGCGTGTTGTTCACTATCAAACATTTCTTCTTCTTAAGTAAAACAGAACTTGCTGAACTTTTTCTGACTTAAAGGAGCAGATCATAAATTTGGGAGACAGCTCAGCACTATAATCATCCATGTGTCGTTCCAACCCACTCAATCAATCAATCACTGCGCCGTAAGAAGCTGCACACTACGCAGATGAGTTTTATCGTATGTTTATAACGGGATGTTTACCGTTTAAGATGCTTCAAAGATGGATCTCAGTGTGTAATGACAGCTTTAGTTGATTTTATTTAAATTAAACCAATTGTTACACTTTTAGTATAGTAACTTTTTTTATAGTAACTGGAGTTTTCAAGCACTTTCAAGGTGCCTAAAATTTCCAGACTCTCGAAGCCATTATCATCACATCTAAACTGTTACTATAAACGCCAGGAGACAACAAACAAATAATATGATGACGGGATCATTTCATTTTAAATGTTAAAAGATTTTGTACGAACCCTGTAGGCTCTCAAATCATGTTGCACTCATCTCTGCTGCTGTACAGTACAGTCTGCTTTGGCTTAATCTGCCAACAGCTCACAAGGAACACAGTTACTGGATTTCACCTTGAAATACTACGATGATGAGGAACAGGCTGCCACGATCAGAAGATAAGTCTGGTACATTTCAGCCTCTGAATTCATAAAAGCAGAATCTCAGTCCACGACATGGACAGACACCTATGTTTCCGGCGCTCTAGGTAGGTACCGTTTGGTGTGCGTGTCACATTAAATGGCATTTTTCTTGCCAACTGAATTCAGCCGAAATAAAACACAATGCTCCAGGTTTACGATTAAACAAAGCAAATTAGATGCACGAGACAGATGTGAACATGCCCTTAAAGGATATAAGTCTGGCTGATTCATGCATTTACTAAAATAACTTGAACCAGTACTATCATTTAACGGCTAAGCTGACCTAAAGGCCAAACTCCTAAACCTTTTTTGTATTTTTTTATATTCTGTTGACTGTTTGAGAATGTGTGCGTTTGTGTGTGTTTTAATGTTAGAGGGCCAGAAGCGAACATGTCTAGACTACAAGCAGCAACCCCCCCAAAAAATGCACACTCCCACGTTTCACTTTCTGTCCCCCCTTCTACACACACAAAGACACACTGATATATAACAAACACAGACACACACACACACACACACACACACTTGACCTGGCAGGCCTGTGTTCGGCCACACAACAACAGGAAGTGGCAGGCTGGAGGCAGGAAGTGTGGTAGCGTTGCGGGGTGGGATAACCAGATGCTCCCATAAATAAAAGCGCTCAGAGACTCCCCATTATGGAGGCACTTCCATACGTTCACTCCTCTTTCTCCTTCCTTCCATTTTTCCTCCACTTGCCTCTCCTCCCTTCCACCTCTTCTTCCTCTCTCTAACCGCAGGCTTTCGTGTAATGGAAATCCGGCTGCGCTGGCTTTCACCGCACATGTTCTTCCTCCTCTACTTTTACGTTCCATCCACGGAAAAAGAGACCAAAAATACGCTTGGACATTTAGATCTCTTCCTGAAACATGTTTTGAGTTTGCAGATACATGTTGGAGAAAACGTTTATGTTCTCTTCTATGTGTAGAAATGTGCATTTTTTGAGCTATTTTCCAAAGCATCACAAAGCCTATACTGAAGTACATATGAGGGGTATATTTTGCAGATTGCGACACATAAATCTTTGTGACACTCAAAGGTTGATCTTCAGTCTGGCAGTCTAAACATTGTAAAGTAACCCCTGCTATTTTCTCAAAGAGGCGAGCATCGAGGCCTATTATGTGGCATGAGAGCAGCACAAAGAAGTACGTGAGGAAGGAGGGGTGTTTGGGGTGTCAAATAAAAACGATAAAGAAAAAACGCCATGGTCGAGATAAAAAAAAAGAGGAAATGAAAGAGCAAGAGGGTGAAAGGAGGAAGAGACAGAATGAATTCCTCAGAGGGAGCGGTTTGGCTTGGACAAGTTGAAACACACACTGTAAACTGGCGGACGAGGTGAGGGAGCACAGAGAGAGAGAGTGAATGAAAGGAGAAGGATGTGGAGGACGAAGAGGAGGAGGAGTATCGGGCCCCAGCGAGGGACAGGCTCCAGCACGCCGGTTTCGACCGCATTGCCCCTCCCGGCGCTGGGAATACCAAACCCTGTGATTACCCAAAACACACAGGGTCTGACTGGGTCTCTGAGCCAGCGCTGTTTCCCACTCGGCTGCTCTGGTCTGTGAAGGATGTGTGTCTCTGCTCGGCTATTCTGCAGTCTGCAGTCGCCATTTTTCCCCTGAAGCCAGAAGAAAATCCTCTCTTGTACCCTTGTCACATTAGCAAGACCAGTTCGTCTTCTACCAGTTTGAGTTTTCACCCCAAAGCAAATAAAGTGAACCAACCTCTGGCCTCTCCCGAATGTTGGACACTCCAGTTTAACCAACAAGGCACTAGGAAAAAATGTTCTGTGGTTTTCAGTCTACACTTGACTTCCTAAGCAGGCTTAGGGCACAGAGACAAGGGAAACCTCGCTCTTGTTATGCTGAGAAAAGACATTTGGTATTTCCTACTCTCCTACTGGGAATTTATCCTTTTAGCACTCTTTTTGCATGAAATCTGGCAACGTTCTCGCCTGTTAACGCCAATTACGATAACAAATAATCTCTGAATGCCCTTTAGATTATACAGAGCCCTGAGGGATCCCATTACCACCTGAAGATGATGTCATTAAAACACACACACACACAAAAAAAAAAAAAAAGCCGCACTGCAAATAATTGCTTTTGAATATGTAGAGCAGCTTGTAATGCCACACGACAGCTTCCTGCTTTGAGGAGGTGTTTAGTGGGTAAAGTGGTGACAACACACACACACACACACACACACACACACACACACACACCAGCAGGCTCTTCCCTGTGGATATTTCCCTTCCTGATTTCAATTAGAGAGTATATAATTAAGATGCATGACTGAAAAGACATAAAGGAAGTGGTCCAGGGAGAGCAGAGGATGTCCTGCTGACAGGATCAACACTTCTGTTTTGTTAGAAAAAAACACTTTTAACAGTGCCAAAATTTAAAGCTCCGTCAGCTATATATAACGGTAGAAATGGATTTTCTATTTGTAAGAGGCTTTTCTAGGACATGATGTTATTGTCATGCTGCAGTCATAATCGTCAGCAACAGTGTACGTGTTGGCGAGCACACACTCTCCTCTCCTCGCTCCATCCAGAGGTAAAGCAGCACGGAGGAATGCAGCGGCGATCGGGGAGCCCGGGCTCCTGCTAAAACCCCAGCAGGGCAGAACAATAATGCTCTTTTAAACAGCTGAGAGCTGCAACCTGTTTGAAAAGTAGAGCTTTACAGACGCCACAAATGCTGACGAGCCTTTAATCCCGACGGCCACGGCTGTCTGCACCCACAGCCCTGAGCCTGGGCTGCCAAGAGGGAACAGGAGAGAGACGGGGAAAAGTCAAACCGTCTCGTCCTGATAACTCCTGAACTCACCGGCCACACGGCGGGCGCGCTCCACCACCTCTACAGGTCTAAATGCATCCTATGTCTCGTGAAGGAGACGCATGATGAGTGTATGAATATTCCCGCTGTGCTCTCAACACTCTAACACAACTTGCTTGACGATGCACACGCAGCACAAGCTCACATACTGTACATCCCGCTGTATAATAACATAACAAGGTGTTTTATGAGCCATGCATGTGGGCCTGTGTGTGTGTGTGTGTGTGTGTGTGTGTTTGCGCCTGTGTGTCAATATGAATGCAGTATGTGTGCTCAAAAACCAGTTCAACCCCACTGTCAGCTCAACTAGGCCAACAGGTCATGATGTCAGTTAAACAGGGTTTTCTACTTGAACAGCAAAACATATTCCACATTTCCTTTTGCCTAACTGACACCTGCCTCACTGCTATTTCTTTTATAGATGCTATGGTCATTTTGGCTACTCTGATTTAAATCCTGGGCCCAGGAGGAGGAGGTGCAGTTTTAGAATAACTTTTACAGGATGACTTGGTAGCTCAGTGGGCAGACGCACATGTAGTTAGTGCATGACGTGGGTTTAAATGTGGCCTGGGACTTTTCATCCTTCCTGCTTCTACTGTCTGAATGAGGGGAAAGTACCACAATAATTTTGGTTATCGTTTACATGCAATTAACAATACTGAACTTTTCATTATATGCTTATGAAGAAGGGGTATCAGGTTATTGCGTTTGTTACATTTTTGTAACCTGACATGAAATAAATTCGTTTTTGGCATCCAAGGATCCTCTTTGTGCTTTTCTATATTTTAGGAATTCTTATCAATTTGACTTTAATCGTCTTTACGAAGAAGTTTTTCTGGTTGCGAGGGCTTATATATATATATATAAAGAGAAATTATTTTAAAAAGTTTGATTAAAAATAAATGCAACGGTGGAAAAAAACTGCTCATGATGCAAGGATGGAACAGAATGATCTGACGTCGAAATAAAGAAACTGGCAACTCGGCTGCATCAGTATGAGATGGTGTCAACTAAGTGGAACTGCAGTTCCTCCGCACTTCCAATGAAACTCTCTCTCTGTGACGGACACCTCTCTCTCTAAAAAACAACAGCATACAGTGTGTGTTTGTCCCAGCTGTGCCCTCCCTCTCCTCCCCCCACACTCACATTCCTGATTGTGGCATTTCTTAACTGTGTCAAAGAGTCATGGGGGGGAGAGGGGGGTGGGGTAACAACCTGGAAAAGGGGGAAAAGGGGGGAAGTAATAGTCCACATAAATGCCCACACTAAAATTAGCTCATGTGGGGACGTGATGCACTGAATTCTGAGGGCATGTTTGGGGGGGTGGGGATGCTCCATCGCACAGCTTCCACGACACCTCGCTAAAAGTGGCACTTAGCAGCCCCCTTCATCTGTCCTTAGCCACTAATTAGAAAACCCCTCCAAGGCAGGAAAGGGTCAATACGCCACATGAACAGAATCACACAGACGAAAACAATCAACCTCAGTTTCATTTTATCCATATTTACAGTGGCTGTAGATAGGGAAATGTCTATCTTCAATGCATAATTCATAGTATACATCATTGTAAGTGTGTTAAAAATAATGCAAACTACGTAAGGAAATGGTCTAGAAATAAAATGATGAATAATGTAATGTTTTAATTTTACATTTTTAAAAACTATATAGCTGATTTCTTTTTCGTACTGGTGATGTTGGTGACGCACTGATCCCCAACGGCTTTTGTTAAAACACCTTTATTTACCATTACGTCATTGAATGAAATCCAGAGATGCTAATCGGACTGAGATGTGTCACAACTGGAGAAACACCAAATAATCTGAAGAATCTGAATAAAAAAAGTCACGCAGAGCTAACAGCTGATGGTAATGTTTTAGGGGGCAATATTCTTCATTCTGAGTTTATACAGTTATGCTCTAACTGTACATTTTAATCCATCGACACAAAACGACGTCACATGGTTTCCTCGAAAGTTTCAAATAACAAACACAAACAACCTGAAGGAAACAGGACTACCTGCCTGGAGACACTGAAAGTTTAAAGAATCTGTCAACAGCTAAGTGGCTAACAGACTTCAAACAATGGGTACAGTTACACGGATACTTCTTTGACATGCACGACTGAAAGACTCCCACACAGCGGTTTCTGGAGAATGGATTCTACTGATGGCACTGAGTTTAATCTCATTTGTGAAAAACCACAGAAATCACCGCGGGCAGCAGACAAACAAACATTTGCATCATTATCTTAGTGTGTAAAATACAGGAGGAGCGGCCTACATGGTCTTAGATGGTTAGTTGATCGACAGAAACTTAATCAGCAACAATTTGATTGTATCGCATGAAAAATTCAAAACATTTGTAGGTTCCAGCTTCTTGAATGTGAGAATTTGAATTTTGCAGTTTTTTCCATGAAACCATTTTAAACTGATTAAACTGGTAAAATAAAGAATAAGAAGATGACACCTTGGGCTCTGGGAACTTACAGGCTAAACAATTAATCAGAAAAAATAACCAATCATTACCTACTTCTTCAATACACAAACACTGTCCTCAGATTATTTTCATAGCCTCTAACTAAATAATTTCATTTGGAATCAATAAGAATGAATCAACCAATCAACCAATGACTCCACATCTGGAAACTAGAGGAAGACGGGTGACCTCTCCTTACCCTGGGCTGGTGAGAGCTCTGACTGTACCCAATGGGCATGGCGGGCGGTGACACTGAACCTGTGGTACCGCGGAGCACCGCCAGCCAGATGCAGCGAGGTTCAGGGGAGCTGCAGTCCACCCCCACCGGGTTCTGGAAGCTCCAGTCAGACCCGGCCGGCGCAGGGCACGGGAGCATAGCAGCGGGCATCGGTGCGTGGAGTTTCCTCAGATCTGCATCCCTCACCGCCCACATGGGCCGCTCACACACTCTACACAAGGTCGAGGACGAGGTTCAGATGCAGGAATACAGAAGATACAATCAAGACAAGACGTGTGGTTTTAGTGGAGCTTGGGATCCTCCAGTCATTCAAGAGTCTGAGCTTCCCGTCTCCGGGCTCCAGTCCATCGCTGTCAGTGCAGAGCCTTCAGAGAGTTTAATCCCACAAGTTCCATATCACAGCCCCTGACCTCTGGGAATCAGCTCTCCGAGACTCTCACACACATTCAAGCGCTCTCAGAGGGGGTTCAGTCCAGAGGAGGCAGAAGGCAGGCTCCTGTGCAGCAGATGGAGGAGTGTGTGTGGCACAGGGATCAGAGGTAGGTCTGGTTTCACTACAGACACACACACAGAGAACAACTGACAGCGTCCCTCCCGTTGGTGTCCGGTGATGTTCTGCATACAAAGCAACTCTGTCCACCCCCAAAACACATACTGCTGTCCCAGAGGGCTGGATCCTCTGTCTCTCCTCCCTCCCACTGCCCCTCGCCCTCTCTCTCTCTCTCTCTCTCTCTCTTCTTTCTCTTTTCTTCCCTCTACATCTCAACTGCCAAACAAATCCCTTCATCTCATCTCTATCCCAAACTCTGACTCTCTTTATCTCAGCGAGCATCAGCTATCACATCCTTCACTCTGTCCCTCCTTTTGTCTTTTGCTTTCTCTTTCCACCCTGTTTTTGTTACTCAATCCATCTCCAAACAATCACTCACTCCCTCCACATGAACCGGTCCGACAGTCATCAGCGCACAAACAACTGTGCTGTACAGTAAACTGGAACTCTGCAGTTTAATCCAAAAACAATGGACATCACTGAGGCCAGAAGTTGGAGGTAAAAGGGGGGTCCGGCTCCAGCAGATGCAGATATCTCCTTTAGGCTGCTGCAGATAGGTTAAATCCACTGTAGATCTCTCTTGTGCTGGTGGCCGCATGTGTGCTGCATGTGTGTGTGAGCCACACAAACACAGCGACAAAGCTGTGATCCCGGTGCTAAACTCCACAAAAGCCGGCCCTGCCTCCCGACGCCTCCCCTCCACCCACAGGGGAGACAAACAAAAAAAAAAAGAGAGAGAGAGAGAGAGAAAGAGGCCGATTTCCAGCACAAAGAGAAAAGAAAACATTTGCCGTGCTGCTGTGTTCACTGTTTCACTCGCTTTCTTTTTTGCTTAAGAGGGGAAAATATAGAGGAGGGAAGATGATAATGAGAGGAGAAAATGGAAAAAGTGGAGAGGCGAGTGCTCTCAAAATAAAACGACTGCTACTGGATGTCAACATGACCTCTTTATCAAACCTATACTCCCTCACACACGCACTCTCTGATTCACAGGATCCACCCATGCAGCACACTGACACCTAAACAGCACACCACTAAATCAGTCAGAAAGATGACCGTCGCCCCCACACAGCAGAGTTCTCACCAAACAGCCAGGCGTCCAGAGTTCGTGCGAGAGCGGCAGACAGGTGACCATGATGTTGCAGACGACTGACTTTTCCCTCCAACGCTCATCGCTGTTAACACGCCGCACATCTGTTACCAACGAGGTTAGACAGGTTTCACCTGCGGCACGGCGGGGCAAGTATCAACTCGACCGGAGAGGGTGCCGTCATCCACACAGAGACTGTACCTTCTGGATATGCTGTCTACGAGAACACAATGCAGACTTGAGTAGTTTACACAGAATGAGGAGGTGATAAATTAAAAGAAAGGTTATTCTGAGGGCTCGAGAATATCAGGCATCAGAATGCAAATATCCACTATTATAAAGAGTGATGAATTATAAAATGATTTTAATCTGTCTTTCTCGCTTTATTTGCTTCTGTTTTTTCAGACTATAATGGAATAGTGAACAGTCTAATGGCACAGCATAGGATTTAGCTAATTTGCAATGCTTGTTCGTGCATGAGCTTTTATAGAAAGTAGTGTTTTGTGCACTCCCAAGAGTACAGTTATAGAAAACACAAACAATACATAGAGAATATAAAACACAATGAAAATACAAAAGATAAAAGGTAGTTTTCCTAACGTATTGTCAGTTGCTTTGTTTCAATATTGTTGTTTCAAGAAGACACTGCTTTTTTGAAGGGGGGTCACAAGTCAAAAAGGTTGAGTAATTAATATTTAAACATGTCAGTGTTGTATATTCTTATCATTTATTTAGTTTGCAAAATCTTAACTACAGCTGTCAGACAAATGCAGTGCAGTAAAAAGTAGAATATATTACTCTAAAATGTAGTGGAGTAGAAGTATAAAGTGGAATCAGTAAATTAACTTATAAAAAACATCCTTTTACATAGCCTATTGCTCATTTCTTAGATGGTCACTTGGTGGCGCTGCCATGTGTTTGTGCTTCGTTCTTTTATTTATATTCTTGTAGTACAAGATATCCTGACTTTAATGGCTGGCTTATGCTAGAAAAGAACTAGTTTGTACAACAAGTTGTCCAACCATGTCAGAAGCCAAAAGTGTTTATAGTTGAACAAAGTGGAAGTGAATGTCACATTGTCACTTCGGAAAGTTACAGAAATTGTCGGATGCAGCCCCCTCAAATCACACGTCGGAAAGGTGTGGGAGGAAGGGGGCATTAGACTGTCAAGCAGTTCTGGTGTAGTTTACTGGCGCCTTAAGTCCTCCAAAACCCTGGAGGACTACCCCAGAATGCAACTCGGTACTGTCTGGTAAATGCCCATGTCATTAAAACTCCATGCCCCCAGTTTTCCAACACTGGTCTGTGTTGGAAAACTCAAAATAGCCCGAATTACATTACTAGGGGGTTTTAAATTGCCCCTTTAAAGACATTATCGTTTGCCGATGTGACTGAGCAAAACAGGAAGAAAATCATGTGTCCTGGTGAGGTATGGTGCGTCAACTTCTTGTTTTACTTTTGTGATAAAACCATTGAAATGTTTGTTTGACAGAAAACTGACCCAATAATGTCAGTTACACCGCAATATCACCTCAGGTTTGCTAACATCAGCTAGCCATTAAAAGCTACCGGTCATACCAGACCAAGTAAGGCTGTAGCAGCAAAACCCCGGAGTATATTGAATTAAGCAGCAGAGCGTTTTACTGCTTATGAATTCCTCTTTTCATCTACAACTGAATGTAATTTCTCTTACAAGAATCTTTTCTGCAAAAATAACAGACTAGGTTTAGGTGGACCTACACTCCACTTCATCTCTGGTTTAAATAGTTTACAGAGTCAGCACACACTTTCACTACTAATACACACACAAAGGCCGCTCCTCCCGTGCACGCACATACACACAAACACACGCCACATGTCCCACTGAGTCACAGCTGAGTATAAATACACCAGGCTATGTAATTAGGGTTCCTCGTGAAGTCAGAAGGCTGTGGCTGTGGGGGGTTTCTCTTCTCTCTGTGGTTCAGACCAGAGCTCTGGGTTCGACCCACCGGCAGGCGGAACCGCCCTGCTGAGAAGAGAGTGGATCACCGGTAGGCACAGGAGGAGGTCTCATTCTTCTCCAGGAGGGAGAGATGTGAGTTAAGACCACGCCCGTGCACGAGGAAATCACAGACGGCTGCCAGCGCACAGAGCAGCAGTGGGATCGTAATGCATCTCTGGTGGAGAGCCAGACAAGGGTTTTAATATGTGAAAATACACAAGCGCTCCATTTCACAGTGGCAGCGCTGAGTGGGGATTTCATATCACATTTTTCACACTAACAGTTAGTTTTGGCAAGGAGGGAGCAGTGCCTAATTTGGAAACAAAAGGTCTCTGTCTGTTCGGCTCCCTCTCTTTCTCCTTTTCATGAACCGTGGAGGCATTTACAAAAAGAGGAGGACGGGCGTGAAAAGAGAATGAACAAAAAGGCGTTGAAATGAACAAAAAGGCGTTGAGTTACAGTTTACATGGAGGACACACAGTCACACATGAAGAGTTGTGATAATAGCACCCCTCCCACCGGTGACCCACACCGTCTGCTGTTTGGCTAAAGCATGCCCAAGCAGACAGACAGCCGCACATTCAACATCTGCATGTGGGCTCAGTGTAGGCCTACATCACCTGACCTCCCTTTATCGGACTTGTAACTAATTTTGATTGCTGAGTAAACACACTGCACCCCCGGAGACGACCCAGACTTCATAACAGCAATTTTTTTTTTTTATCATAACCTGGCAGCACAAAGCTCTTGAAGTCAGAAAATCAAAGGCAGACACGCACTGCTAATCTCTGAAGGAGCGATGCCTCGTTGCCTCCTGCCCCGGCCCCCTCTGCTCTCTGATAACAAACACGTCAGTGGAAAAAGTGAAAGGGGTGAGGAAGAAGGGAGGGAGGGAGGTAAAGCAGGATAGAGCGGTGGCTGTCGGTGTAACGGACAGATTAGTTTGGTGATATGTTTTAATATCCAGGCCAAGAGATTTACACACAGAAGCCTCCCCCCACCTTTTTATCCACTGCTGCTGCCTCACGAGACAAAAAAAGTTGTTCTCCTCTCCGCTGCGCCTACACATTGAAATGCAGAGGTGTGAGAAGGAGGAATAAGCTGAGGCTTGACAGGAAATACACAAGAAAGAGAAGATTGAGGAGTTTCAGACTGCTGAGTGAGCCTTTAGTTGGCGTGTCACAAACAAACCAGGCTGCAGACACAACGATAGGTGGTGTTTTCTCTGTGGCAATTCAGGAAAAGTATATGGAGAGGGTCAGCCAAGGACAGGGCTGAGGTTGATGCTCAGCATGAAACGCCTAAAAACGGACACAACAAAGCCAAGACAAAGTTGAAGGACTCCATTAAACACCAGAATCTGAAGCTTTAAAGTAAAGAGAAGCGTCCTCAGCTCAGAGTGTGAATCCTGTCCCCTACTGGTGAGAGAAACACTGTACTGACACACTCCTGACTCAACATGTGGCATGGGAGGTTTCATGTGTTGATGCAGCACCCACAATAAATATCTGTGTCATCACACTGTTGCTATAAATGAAAAAAAGTGATGCAAACTGAACCACAAAAATATGCATGATGTACAGCGGTGGTTTCCAGCCTCCCAAAGGGTTCACAAGATAAAGCTGACAGGTCGCCATATGAGTAAGGGGATAGGAGAGAATCAAAAACATACTTTTTCTACACAAAATTAGGTTTATTTATCTAACTTTTGTCAAAAAATCCCTTTTTCTTGTGAAATACTGGACAGTTTTAGCATTTTCTACCTCTAAAAATATTCAAATGAAACAATTTGTGAAGGGAAAAACACATTTATTGAACTGTTAATGACTTAAGGGGACACACGCTGAAAAAGGTTGGGAGTAGGGATGGATACCATTTAAGGTTTGGTCAAGTTTGTAAGTTTACGGAATATAAAACCTTTTTTTAAAGTTAACAAAAACTACTCAATGCATCAGTGTTGCATTAAGGCCTTTGTCTGAATAAAATTGTCTAAAGTTAGAAAAGCTTCTGGGTTTAAAATCAGGAAACATAAGGAGTCGGTCTAGACCTGCTCTTTATGGAAAAGTGCCCTGAGATAACTTTGTTATGATATGGCGCTATATAAATAAAACTGAATTGAATTGAAATATCTGATCAAAGAAAAGTAAACATATTGATATTGACACTCAATTCTACGAACACATTTTGTTCAGCCTTTAAAAAGTATTGATGTTTGATACCCAGTCCACTGACGGAGTCGATCTCTCCATCTAGACAGACATTATCAGTAATCTGTTGAAAGAAAAAAAAGTTACAAAAGGACACAGCTGTTTTAAGCAGGTTAATTTTAACTTTAATCTCCTGTAAATCCCCATGCCACCGAACCTATAGGCCTATTTGGCTTCATTCAGACTGTAGTTACCACCCGGCAGCCACTAGAGGGCAGCTACCACACAGCAGAGTGTAACAGCAGATGGGTGGGGAAAAGCCCAGCGGGCACTGGGACACAGGGGACACAGCAAAGGGTGGGGACGCAACATGCTGCCACACACACACACAACTGGACTGTTTTTCGCTGCAGTGGTTGGCATAGGGATGTGTGTGCAGGGTGAGTGAGTGCAAGGAGTCGACCTATGAGCAGTTACCTGTGCTCTTATGTCAGTTACTAATTAATAACATCAGAGTCAGAGGGGGGGAGACAGCGGCTGGAGATCACAGAGGTCACACCTGTTGTGGGCTTTGAGGTGGAAACAGTCCAGAGACGAGTGCAGGTGGACTGGGGAGACGAAATGTGCGAGGGTCAGATATCCCATCAACCCACAGCTGAAGGGAGCTGGGTGGTCCGCCCCCCCCCCCCGACTGACCAGGACTGATACAATAACAACAACAACAATGCACAGCTTACTCCTGCAGACCAGAGGATTAAAGCAGCCCACCTGACCACGTGTTCCTCCTCAGGAAGCATTATGCATGCATTCTTTACATGTGCCTGTTGGTGTGTGTGTGTGTGTGTGTGTGTGTGTGTGTGTTACAGTGCTACCACGCAAGGTCAGGTGTTATGTGAGTCAGCGTGGAAACACTTAGCTGGACCCAAAGTTTCACTCTTAATTCGACCTTTACGTCACCTCCCTCACTCATCCAAATACTACATAGAAGATAAATATGTAGAACATGTTAATTATTGACACAAATCAACGATCAATCAGTACACACACACTGACATGTATACTACTGCTGACACAATTACTCTACAGCTGCAACTGATTATTATTTTCATCATCAATTAATCAGACGATTATTTTCTTGTCCATTTTCTTGTTCCATAAAATGTCAGAAAATATTAAAAAACAAGGTGACGTCTTAAAATGAATTGTTTTGTCCGTCCGACTGAGTAAAAGCCAAAGATTTTCAGTTTAGTATCACAGAAGACTGAGAAAAATTATCAATTATTCAAGCTTGACAAACTGACACCAGTGAATTTTTGGCATTTTTGCTTAAAAAATTACTTGAACAATCAATTGATTATCAGAATTGTTTCTGTCCATTTTTATGTTCTGATCTGTTTCAGCTCTAAAAAAAGATATATTAATAATCAAAATAAATAGCCCTAATTTATACATGGCCATATATACAGTACACGTTGGCTCAGTCAAACTGCAAACCCATCCAAGAGACAAAAAAGCCCCCTGACTCGGGATGTGTGGATGTGTCCATCAGGCTACATCTGCCACAAGAGAACGTGGGATACATGAGCCAGCCAGCCAGCCAGCCAGCCAGCCAGCCAGCCAGCCAAGCATCTACGTAGGCAAAAAAAAGCCAGATAGAGTGGGAAGGAGAGCACAACGGGGAGGGAGGGGGATAAGAGATGTTGGAAAGTGAACACCGCGGGAAGAAACTTACTGAGAATAAAAAAACGAGGGCAGAGAGTGATCTAAAGCAGAAACAAGAGTGAGGAAGTCGGAGAGAGCAGATGGTGAAGAGAGCAATGACACATATTTACTCACAGATCCACTCTAATTACCTCCCATACATCTCCTCTTCATCGTATCATCAGCGACTGGCATTCTCTGATGACTGAAGGCTAAATGAGAACACATTAACACACATTTGCCACCATGTGTGTAAGGTCACACTGAGTTTCATCTTGGTATGTTGATGAATTTTTAAATGCTGTTAGACTTGTATGTGACCCTGTTTCATAAAGAGCGGTTGTATGCACAGTTCATAGTCAAGCAAGACTTTGTCGATCAAAAATGTATGTATGTAGAAAAAGAAAGTGAGTGTGTGTGTGAGAGGCAGTGATATTGATAGAGACAACCACAGCTAAACACACTCCCATTATGTTTCCCAGCACAGTAAGTGGAGAGATGGTGCTCCACTTTAACCTCATTAGCAGGGAGTGTCTCCTCCAGTGGAGAGCTTTCTTTATGTTCGGGCCACATCTAACAACAAAACTATCAAGACTTAAAAGAAGAGGAAGCTACATGTTTTATTAACTCAAGTTTTGTCCACCTCGCATACTCTATTTACTGCAGTTGCAGGTATTGATAGTTTTGGTTTTATGTGTCACAGTCACTCATCACCTCCATGCTGCATGACAGTTGCCATGAGAACCAACAAGGTGCCTCTATTTGAGCATGAGAAAAAAGCCTGCAGGCAGACAAGTTTCACGGCAGATACATTATAGGTTTCCAAATTGGCTTTCACAGCTGATTTTTCAGAGGGTAAAGGCTGAGGACTTAAACTTGTTTGATTTTTACAACTTCAATCTGGAAATCAGTAGCAAGTCAGCAAAACTGTATTATGAACTTGGCAACTTGATTATGAACAGAGACCCGCAACAACCAGTGAGCACCACAAAAATGAAAACACTACAGATGGTGTTTGTGCTCCTTTCATGCTGAAGTAGCGTGAGAGCTCGCAGATCTGACTGATCACCAAGAATGCTTAACTGAAAACAAATCTGTTCCAGTTAAAGGTGTGATATCTCGTCAGTCATGTAGTGTGTCCTCGCACTTAGCCGAAAACATGGACATGGTGCCACCATGAGACGGCGGCTGGGTTTTGTCAGGTAAACTCCCAGCTTCCTCTTGAGTAGATACATCTGTCTCCTGATGTGTGTATACCATATACTGTATACCACGAGGCCTTAACAACATCAGGGCCAATGACGACATCTGGCAAAGAGCTAACCCTGCTCCTCTTGCACTGTACCCCCTCCCTCCCTCCTCCTCTCGTCCTCTGTACTGACCACAACCGCTGGGAGCAATCAGAGCGTCACGTCTGAGCTCCGCTGCAATAATCCTTTTTTTTTCTTCTGCCTCTTGCTCTTCTCTTTCTTTCCTGGTTGTTTTCAGGAGCAGGCCTCAGCAGCAGAAAACCACAGGGCTCCGGCAGGCCTCTCGACTCTCTCCACCGCCCCCCTTCGTCTACGTCTGGGCGAAGGACAGCCATACTTGGAGCCCCCCTCTTCTTGGCTGCCTCCCTCCCCCTCTACAAGCCCAGATGTATATATTTAGCTCATCCTTGCCACTGTGTAATTAACAGATGAAAATTATAACTTTGGGACTGGAGGATGACGTCGTTGTTCTCCTTGGCTAAAGATGGAGCTGGACCTGAGCGTGCATCTTAGCCTATGGGCCCAAAACCAGGCAGCGGTCCAACATTTGGGGCGTGGTGGAGGCGATGCTGAGCCAGGTTGGGAGCCGGGGGGGGGGGAGCAGGCCTGCAGAGTGTTTATTAGAGCAAGCGAGATGGCCTGCCTGCCTCCAACAGCCCTGGAGTTTCCATTTGAGGTCATCTGGTTTTTACATTCCTGCCATGCACCGCCGCTCATACCATGCTGAGGAAGTCCTCCATCAGTCTGTTCGCACAGGATCGTACAGTCCAGCGATTCTTAAAGTGGAGTCTGGGGGTGTAGAGTAGCCATTTAGGGAGCTGTTAGAGCAGCGAGGGATAGTTTAATTGAATCAAAATACTTCTAAATTAGGTTCCCACAGACAGAATGTGATCACCTGAGAATCTGTGGATTATAGTCTGGGTATTTGGGGATTTTTGATGTGAAACTGTTTGAGAATTACACTGCTGCTGCAGATGTTGTCAAGCATGGACACGGCTCTTAACACAGCTGGACAAATTCACGACATCTAAACGTTCAAGGATTCACTAAGATTTTAGACCGTCTCAAATTTCAATCTGTTTTCCCAACCCTCATGACTCTCTGCAGGCTCACACTGACCTCTTTAAGTGCTGAACAAACGGTGCCACTGGGCAAAAGATATTCACACACATTATCAATTACTACATGAATTTTGAGGCTGACAAATCAGATCTCCTCTCCTGTAAAATCTACATTTTCTCCAATCTAGTCAAAGTCTGAGGCCCAGAGCAAAGCCGATCACATGTGCCAAGCGAAACTTATAAAGCGTGATTTTTCTGGCATTAGCATGAGCTTCTTTTCTCACACGGTGTGGACTGACAACCAAGACGGTCCAGAGATTAAATCCAGAACGTTGCCAGCCTTTGCATCCCCACCTCCTCCTCCTCCCTTCTTCGTCATTCAACAGCGGCACAAAGGCGGTATACAGATACCCCCTGGCATGTTTTGAATACAGGAGGATCGGCCCACGCTATCGTTTCATCTGCCTGCTCCTTCCTGTTGACACACTGCAGGCTGTAAAACCCCGGCTGCAGAGAAGGACATCTCTAGAGGACAGAGATGCTGCTGGTGTCTGTGTGTTCACTGTTTCCTTGCTGATCCCAGAGTCACTGCCCTCTGTTTGTTTAATGTAGTGATGAGATCCATATGCCAGGCTGATGCTGTTGCCTTTTTTTTTTCTGTGTCTTTAGCCTCTGTCACTTTGTATTAGCGGCCTTTTAATGCAGGGACGTCTGAGTTGATGACCCCCAGAAATAAACTGTCCTCTGTGATTTCATGTCTTGTTTTACCCCCGAAAAAAAGGTCAGACCTCAGGGGATCATGGGTCTCATTTGTCTCCCTCTTTTGGCTGGCCAGTGGGAAGACAGCAAAGGACTGTGACACACACATATGGTCTCATTCTGTTATTCAGATGAAAGGCACCCCGGCACTGCTTAGAGCAAAGAGGAACGCTAATAGAAACATACTGTCCTGTTAGTTTTCATTCTGTAAACTGAGCGAGCGGAGGAGAAGGGAGCGGATATACAAGAATCATACCGAAACAAACCATTTATGGCACAAACTTACACAGGACGAGATGGAAGCATTTTTAAAAAGCATAGCTGAATGAAAATGAAAATGTCTAATGGCTGCGCATTCAGACACAACTTGACAAATGAAAGCAACAACAGCAGTTCAAAATGGGAGTATCCTGGAAGGAGATGACCAAAGAAGGTAACAGAGAGGGGATCAAAGCAGACAGCAATTGCTCAAAGTAACGGGGAAAGCTGGAATTTGGGAAAGGTTAGGGTATAAAAAAGAAAAACGACCCCATCGACAAGAATGGTGACACACAGAACAGGAGGGAGCAAAAAGGAAAGAGGAAGAAGCTGGAAGAGATACGCGCGAGCTCAATGTGTGCAGAGTGCTAGATTAGGCATGCAGAGATACACCAACGAATCAGTTTGGAATAATCTGGAGTAAAATGAGGCTCTCTGCCATGTTTTTATCAAACAGAGTAACCCTTGATCTGAAGCAGACCATGACAGCTGCTGGATTATAGTACCCCTGGTATCAAAACTACCCTATCCAGGTTGGTTCATTATTGTAAACTGGATGCAGCATTTACAAGCACAACTTAAAAGGATATTAATAACGGAATACCATTTTTTACTTCTTTACTGTAGTTTGTAGAAGACAAAGCTGTGTAGCTTCAAGTTAACTGTCCTGTGACAACATTAAGTTTGAAGAGCAACATTTCTAAGCATAAACTGTGATCTATTAAAACTTTAACAAAATCAAATTAAGTCCTGATGTCTGCTGTGATGGTTCAAGTTGCTCTGTAGATGCGACTTTTGTACACTGAAGGCTGAATGGTGGCAAATGAAAAAAGAGGGGAAAAGACAAACATTTTTGACCAGCAACCTCTCCGGCCCAGGATAGCTGTTTCTTTATGCTAAAATAAGCGAATCTAATCACGTGCCGGCTTTAGCTTCACATTTATCGTACACATATGTGCGTATATCCAACTCCTGGCAAGAACGCAAATAAAGATATTTGTCAAATTATTCCTTTAAAACTACAATGTCTGTGCAATCCTGAAGAAGGACGACATTTTGGACCATTGGTACACACAAAAACCCAAATACACACACCAGTATTATCCTGAATCTTAGTGAGCATGTAAACAGAGCCGGTGTTGTGCTGGACCAGCAGGCATCAGGAAAACCACAGCGCGCTATCTCTTCCCAGCATCCAGTGCTCCTCATTAGCTTCACGATAATCTCTGTCCCGTGATTTTACCCGACTGTCAAAACAAGCTCCCCCTCCCCTCCGAGGCTGCTCACAAATACTAAGAAAGATGTGACTGATACGAGTATGTGTGCGTGTGTTGCGTTGCTGCACATGCATTCACACAGCAGCCCTGTTGCCCGGGATGTTTAGGAAGTAGAGATAGAGGTCAGTAAGTCAGCTCACTAACCCCAATGAATAAACGGTGCAACTCACAGTTCATCAACTGTTGGCTGGCCGACTGCTGTACAGTATAAACAACCCCAGAGGATCAAACATCATCACACTGTTGACCAGCCAGAACTTTTCTTCTTTTGCTTCGTGACTTTCTGGCCGAGCTACAAAAACAAGAACATGCAGTGACTCTTCCGGAACTAGTTGATTACATACTTTAATGTTTTCTTATCAATAACTTCACTGCATAACCCAAATATTTTTACAGTTAACGTCACAGAAAAGCTCATACGCCAATGTGAGCACATAGTGAGTGCATATTTGTTATAATGGGAGCATAAAGAAATAATGAATAAAGTACATTTCTGATGTTTTCTAACAGGTCTGGCTGGTTGCATCCAATTGGCTTATAATGTATGAGTTTTTGCAATCATTTCATATAGTATGAAACATACCATATATAATGTGGACAACCCTTACAGTAGGGCAGCCCGCTGATTTAATACGGGAGTATTCAGCCTGTAAAAACAGTTGTATAATGTCGTCTGTGGTTCTGGAGGACCTCCCTAAAGTCAGAGAAAATAACATCGTCTCCGGTTTGGGTTTGCAAACTATACATTTATAACAGAAAGTCTGCGTTTTAACACTGGGTTGTGAAGTTTAAAAGACGATGATGTTAACCAGGCATTGAGTGGCATTATGGGAAATACAGTATCCATCATTTTTGGAGGTCCCTAATAAAGGACGAGCCGAAAAGTCAGGTTAAAGTACCCCTTTAATACCTTTGGTTGTATTAGACCATTGAGGAAAATGTTGCACATCAATAAGGTCTGCTTTATAGCAATTAGAGGTGAAATGATCAGTCGATCGACAGAAAAAGAATCACCAACTGTTTTGATAATAATCTTCAAGCAAAAACGGCAACCATTCTCTGATTGCTGATTCTCAAAGAAGATTGGCTGCTTATCTTTGATAGTAAATTGAATATCTTTGGGTTTTCGACAGATGGCTGGATAAAACAAGGAAGTTGAAGACGTCACCTCAGGCTCTGAGAAAATACGCTTGGCATTTCTCGTCTCCATTTTCAATATTTTCTTTTTATAGGCAAAATGATTGATCAAGAAAATAACAGGCAGGTTAGTCTATAATAAAATCGATGGTTAGCTGTAACGCTCATTTAACTAATTTACAGGATTTATGCATCAGCAGTGTAATGAAGTACCTTGATTTATTAGGAGGTATTTACAGTATTAGACAAAAACAGACACCTGGTTATTCTATACAGTTCATCAATTGCATTTCCACACAATGTATCATATATCACAATATATATGTTTTATATGATTATTCACTATATAAAACTATACACGGGATAAGAATTTACCCATATCACCCTCCATTGCTACAACCAAGAACAGCATGTAAGTAAACTGTCCCTTGTACGTGACATTTGGGTGCTTTCCTGCAAGTTACGAAGGGAGAACCTGCTTTCTTTTTGCTTATCTTCACTTTCCATTGCTTCATTGTGTTTTGGCTGTCACGCTGGCATCATTCTCCCTCCATGACTCATCAGGATTCAATCTATTTTGTTTTCTTCTGTCCTCTTTTCCCTCTGTACCCCCTCCTTGTCTGTCTCTCTCACATTCCAGTGCAATCCCTGCTGTTCGTAAAAAAACAAAAAAAAAAACAAGCCTCCACAGCTGATTGGAGCAAGACACAGTGCAACATTCAGCGCTCTGCAAACATTCTTATCGTCAGGCCTCTTTGCAAAAATGTAAACATGATGAGAATGCAACGCAAAGATGTTCTCATTTGACATTGAGACGTGAGATAGACAAAACATGATGCAGGGTCCGATCATCTGAAAGGAGATCGGTTAAGCAGCATCCCCTGCTTAACCTCTGTGGCCCCTGCCGCACACAGTGACAGGGGTTCCCTCCTGCCTCTTTAAGCTCTATACACGGGGCCAAGTGTGTGACGAGGGGGGCCCCTAACCTCTGAACCATGACCCTGATTCAAACCCCGCCTCGCTGCTTTCAGGCCGATCCCGCAGACAGATACAGACAGAGTCAAGGCTGCATTTCAGAACAAGAGTTGACCTGTTTTTCATTCCTCGTATGTCCTGAGCATCACATCAGCATGAAGCCCCTCATATACATACATACATACTGTACGACAGCCTCATATTTTCCTGCACAGAAACAACACACACATCCAGGCAGCGTTTTGTGCAGGCACAAATACAAAGAGGCACTGACGTAGGCCAGACCATCAACAGGCTGAATCTAATTAGCTCTCATCTGTTTCTGAGAGAGGCTTTGTTTCACACTAAAACTCCTGGTGCCTGCGAGTCAGACGCCACATGAAATGCATCCAGCTGGGACACGAGAGAGAGAAGAGGACAAGTTCTGGCTGCAAGAGGAGAAGATGACTGGGTACGAGATCTGACACTTTTCTGAGCAGGTAGACTTCACGTCCAGGAGAGATAACAACGAATGAAAATCTAAATGAAACCCAGAGCCCCTTAAGGTGCTAGTCAAGTAGACCTTTTGACTAGCATTCAAATATTCACATTTTCTCTTATGTATGTTGTTAATTTTACAACTAACACCTCTAAAGAAAGGCAGAGGTCAGGCCTCATATCTGTTCAGCAGGGATGCTCGGATTTGATTTGCTGAACCAGTATCAGCGCCGATACTGATTAAATCTCTTTTTTGGGGGTCAATGTCATTATGAAATGAAATCACAGCGGGCCATCACCTCCGTTTTTAGTGCCACACCAATCTCTGGCCTCATCTTACTTTACCAGTTCGCTTTATGAGGTCTAAAGATTTTAAATATATGAAAAAAGAAAACAGTGGTATCGGATTAGTACTCCATATGAGTAGAGAAAAGGCTCGATCGATGCAATTTCGATCAAAGAAAATCAATCCTTCTGAGCTTCTCTCAGATAAGAACATTGGGAAATATCCTCCTCCATTCACACACAATACACCTTCAACTTTTTAACTCAGCTGGCATCCATTCTTCTTTAATCAACCACATTTCTGAGCACTTCTAGAAACATGACGTATCTAATCATGTGCACATTCCCACTCTTCATCCGACCAGTCCACCAGTGGGTCAGCCATTACAAACTCATGCTGTGTAGCCACGCTTTGTTCAAACCCACAGAACTTTATTCTAATTTCAAGTGGGGATCCCAAAGTTTCAAAAGACACCAAATATGAAAGGCTGCATTTTCGGAAAATGTGCACTAAATGATGCACAAGACATCTAGAATATTTCCATTTGATGGAACGTCTTGTAAAAATCATAGCTTCAATAAGGAGTTGGAACAAGCTGATACAGAAACCTATATATGAACTTCCAATTTATAATAAACAGAATCATGATAATAATTAAATTCAGACTTATGCAATAATTTACAATAAAAAACTAAATTAATTCAATTATTTATAGTCAAATTTGATTCTCACAGAGAGGTAGACCAACTGACTGACTGACTGACTAAGAGGAGATCAATGAAGAGCCATTAGCAGCAGAAACACGGCTGCTTCGCAGAGCTGCACTACAGCAGCCGCTCCCCTCTCACCACAGTAAACAAGGTCAACGATGACTGATGTCCTTCGATATTTGTACAGCATCAAGGACTTCCTCATGCAAACATGAGGGGAGAAGGCCAAATCAGAACGCTTCACGGAAAAGGCATCTGAATACAGTGTGTGTGTGTGTGT
>LKNJ01000590.1:0-150940 GCA_002120245.1 Maccullochella peelii
GATAACTTTGTTATGATATGGCGCTATATAAATAAAACTGATTTGAATTGAATTGATGTCCCTCTGGATTTTGACTATCCATTGTCTTCTCAGTTGCTGATCAATCGAGAAGCAGCGAAATGATAACGATTTGTCAGATTGCCTACGTTTATACAACTTGGACCTGGAACACAGCGATATTACAGTATCTTTTCGATTACAGTATTTGAGCTTCCCACCCTGAGCGTGACGTCAGAGGAAAATGGCCGCCGTGTGAATATGGTGAATTGACCATTGTTTAACAGGCAGTGTTGTTGGGTGCCTCTCAACATGTGTCTCCAGCAGTCTCAACCAGCAGCGGCACCCTCAGCACTGGTAACTCAAAAGAAATATAAAAATAGAACAACTGGCAAACTTAACTAAAGACAAACTGAAGTGTGACTGTAGTTAAATGTGCATGCTACAAATGTCTAAAACTTATACTAAATAGAGTGTGATGTATGAAACTAAAGATGTATGGTACTATTTAACTGTTATCTTATGTTTCTGCAATGTGAATTATGTAAATAAGTTGAAAGCAAACTAAATGAAGACAAAATGAACTACAAAGTGTCAACTATAGAGAAAACTAAGGTGTGTAAGTGCAGGCAGGTTACTGATATTCACATCAGCTTTGTGGCTGCAGGTGCGGCCATCACACCCTTGTTGCTGCTCAGTCTTTGAGATCTGCCTCAAAGAGCAGAGCCTTTTCTGCCAAATGTAACTGTGTGACCATTTGCTATTAGCTGTCAGTTCTGTGACGTAAGTTTGCTCAAATTTTCCGACTAGGTGAATTTCAGGTAATAACATCAGAGACAGAATCTTAAGGCGCCCTTATATACTCCCTCAGAACTGTTTGTCGGATGGTTGAACAGCTTCGGAAACCACCTCCCCCAACACCTTTCTGACATCGGAACAGGGGGAGCTGTTCTGAAAACTGACAATCTGACATTCACTCCCACTTCATGCAGTTTTTTTCTAGCACAACCCGCCCCTACTCTGATCAAGTCTAAACATAATCAAGTGAGCAAAGAGTGAAAGTGTCACTGTGTTATGGCACAGATAAACAGCTAGTTACTTCTCATACATGTGAGAAGTGGACTGAAGAAGACTCAGAGTGCAGTGTTAGTATGCGCTTAATATGCTTTGACTCTCCACTCCACTCCACTATGCTTCAAATCCCACCAGAGTCCATCTCACTTAATAGTGCTGTATGTTAAAGGGACCATGAAAAGCAAAAACCAAATCTTAGTGTAATCATTTTAAGGCGCTCATTGTGCATCACCTTTACGTGTGACCACAGCTGGACAAAGCAGCTTTTGCCAAACTCTCCGGTTCCATTGTGGGATCACTTTCAAGTTGAATTTGTGATTTGCTGTGGTTGATACCAGTGCAACACTCAATCTGGATTATAGATTGATTCATTTTTAAAAACTTCTTTTATTGTCAAAGTTGACCCGATGCACACAAAACAATGATGAATTCATAAAGATAGATAGATAGATAGATAGATAGATAGATAGATAGATAGATAGATAGATAGATAGATAGATAGATAAAATCTCCTTGGTTGGTGTTTACTTTTTATCTGAGCAATGTGCTGAGTCCATGTTAAGCAGTTTGTGCTGTTCTGTCTGTTTTGAGTGTTTAATCCAACAAGGTGGCAGAAGGCCAGAAGTGATTGGAGGAGAGGGATGGCTGTAAGTGTAATGTCTTCCATTTCAAAATAAAAGTTCAGTTTATGTCACACAATGAACGAATTCATCCCATGGTCCCCACATGTTTGTGTGTGTGTGTGTGTCACAGAGAGAGAGAGGACAGGTTAGTGGTTCGAGCAACAGAAGGTTGCCAAACACACTCACACACATGCATAGGGGCATGCATGTGCAGCCCTCCCTGCTTCCATCTCCATCAGCGTGATAAGCAGATGGAGGCTTTTAACTAATCACATCATCTAAAAGGAGAGAACAAAGGCGAGCAGTGAGAGAAGAACGGGAAGGAGAGAAAAAAGTCAAAAGCTTGTGTGAAAGGAAGGTGAAACATTTCTCATGAATGAGTCATCCACTTTCTCTTAGTCTACCTCTTTCTTTCTCTCTGTCTCCCTCTCTTGGCCCCCTCTCTCCATCACCTCCCCCCACCACCACCACCCCACTCTCTCAGGTCTTATCTCCTTCATATTGCACACTCAAGGTATTTGTAATCCGCTTATGCTTGTTCAGCCTTCTTCTACATTGTAACTTAATATGGGCCGTGCCCCTGTATGTTAGTGTGTAATAGATATAAGGTAACAGTATTACTGTATTTACCACCTGCCTTGTGCATCTCTCTCTCTTTCTCTCTCTCACACATACACAAACACAGGCATAGATGAAGAATCCAAGGTGAAGAGTTCACAACATAGCTGTTCTTGTAAATGATGATGGCGTGATGGACCTGGAAAGAAAGGGAGGTAAAGGATAGAAGGCAATTAAAGGAAGTTAAGGTATTTGCATGCAGAATGAGAGAAGGTATGCACAGGCACAACAGGTTGAATGAAGTAGTCATGAAGAAAGGATTGGAAGCATAGGGATATAAAGTTAGACATGAAAAGGAAAAAAAGAGAAAAGTTCTTACTTATATTTGCCCACCACTATTTCTTACAGCTCTTATTTTGGAATCAGCCCAAAGATAGCAGTATACAGCCTGTCTGTCCATCTGCCCATTCACCTCAGTCACCTACTGACCAGTATGGGTGTTCATGGTTTTGTGACAAACCCATAACTTTCCTTCTAGTGGCACTGTCAGGCCTAAATTTCCACTTGATCGGCACTTTGGTCTATGACCAGATACCTCAAAGTAGTGTATAATATGCTATATGTATGTCTGCTGATTTTCATGCTCCCCAGAGGATGATTCCCAGTGTTTCCTCTAGTGCCATCATTAGGCCAAAATGTATTCAACAAATATCAAAATCTAATGGGATGATTGCCAGCAAATGTACTTAGCATATCCATGCTCCCCAGAGGATGAACCCTTTTGACTTTAGCGATTCAATGATTCAATTCAATTCAGTTTTATTTATATAGCGCCATATCATAAAGTTATCTCAGGGCACTTTTTCATATAGAGCAGGTCTAGACCGACTCTTTATATTTACAGAGACCCAACAGTTCCCACCATGAGCAGCACTAGGAGACAGTGGCAAGGAAAAACTCCCTTTGAACAGGCAGAAACCTCGAGCAGAACCAGAACCAGAACCAGGCTCTGGGTGGGCGGTCATCTGCCTCGACCGGTTGGGTTGAGAGAGAGAGGGAGAGAGAGAGCAGGAGGAAAGAGAAAATACAGTAGTACAGTACAGTTCTACATACAGATGTAAAGTAATAGTAGTGGTAATGGTATTGATGTTAATATTAATACAAATAATACTAATAGCAATTTTATAATAGTAATACTAATAATTAGACCAATAACAACAATAGCAGCAGCGTCCGCCGAGCAGGAACACGGGGGCAGCAGGCGGCCTGCAGCCACAGATCCAGACTCCACAGCTCCGCAACCACAGATCCAGACTCCACAGCTCCACAACCACAGATCCATTACTTTTGCTACTGTAGCCATTAGCATATCATTGCCAAATGAATAGTATTACCTTGGTAAAATTACTGCATTAACAGAAACAAAATTGGTACCTTCTATAATATAACAATAGTGTAAATAAATATGACCATATTTCCCAAAAACCCTCTTGTCTTCCTCCTTGAAGAGAAATTTGGTAGTTTTTAAAACATTTTTTATCAGCTTTACACTCCTTTCACATTCCCTGATCTACTAGAAACTCTGAAAGCTCAAGCTCAGTTTGAGCTAGAGGAACAGCGCCATCTTATTATTGTGTTAGATGAAGCATGCCAAATCTGACTCCAGGAACATGGAGTCAGGTCCTGTGTGTGTGTGTGTGTATGGGTGTGTGTGTGTGTGCTTTCTGAGATGGGGGAACTCCCCTGTATAGAAAAGGCAAACCAGCAAATATCATTACCAGCTGGATTCAATCATGTCATGCTCTCGCACACACACATGCACACACACAAAGCTGGTCCTGCAGTATACGGTCTCTAATTGAAACCTTCTATTTGTTTACACTCCCTACAGCTTCTGGTAACAGCTTTACATGCTGTGTGTGTATATGAGAGAAAATGAAAGAGAGAAAGAAGGGAACGTTGTGTTCATTTCTGGTAATGCATTTCAGTGGTTGTTTTAAATAAACTGGAATAGTTCACTCTGTTCTTTTCATCAAGTGGTTACATTACAGCTCAGGTCTGATCAAAATGACTAGTTTGACCTCTAGGAAGGGCTTAACTGAGACCAGCTTTGCTATGGCAAGGAGATGAGAATGTATCACAATATGCTTCTCAACTCTGGGTTTTGGACCTGAAAAGAATAAAGTAGATAAAATATATATATAAAATCAACTAATGAATTTCCCATCTAAAAAATATCAGTATCAGCATTAGTCTTCAGAACGTTTTTGTTTCTCCAGCCTCATGCAAGAACATTTTCGTATTCTTATCCTAGATCGGATTCACCAAACTCTCTGAACTTCTTCATAAATTGCTTGTTTCAGCCTGATGAATGTCACCTGTTCCTGAGGAGGTTCACGTTTGTGAGATTTCATCAGTACCATAGTCGATGGCCCTCGTCATATGAGGCGACCTGTTCTGCTCCATTTGTGGGCAGTTTCATCCACAAAAATGTTACCAAGACAGTTAAAAGAAGAATTTCACAGTGCAGAGTTTGAGGTCCTGCTGTCAGAAATCAGCAGACAAAACCAAAAAACATTTAGCTGTGTCAGTAGTATTGTTAGAGAATATTCATTTTGCATTAAGTTGGTCTTAGTAATATCCTTTATTTTATTTTATTTTAATTTCTTATTTAAACTCCAAATTAATTATGATTAAGTTGTTATGATTCTCAAACAACAGTGTTTTCTGTGGAGAAGTCAGACTATCTGTACATGACTCATACGGCAGGTGTTGCGTACTTCTTAAATTCTCTCACATCACTTGTATGAAACACCTAATAATGAATCTGTCCATACGAGTGGTTCTTGCATGAGGCCCATCATGGGTCAAATACTCAATAGTGGGTGGCAGAGTTTCTCACAGGTCTCACTGTCTCTTTACAAAAATAAGGTCCATAGTTGAAATGCTGGCTCCGTTTCTTTCTGCATCACTGGATGGGTTTCCTCTTTCTGTCCGAACACTCAGGTGAACTGGAAACTCATAATTATCAATGGGTGTAAATGTGTGGTCTATATGGTAGCCCTTTTACAGGATGATTCAGCCTTTTCAATGCTGGGATAAGTTTGAAGCTCTGAGCAGAAATAAGAGCGTGTAAAAATGAATAGATGGACACTGATCATTTTTCTTTTTTAGGCGTGAGATACATTTAATTTCTTTTAAATATTTAAAGTACAAGTAGAAACATATGAGTGGAAAATAGGGTACACCACCTATAGTAGGAGCAGGGTTATTCTGCCTTTAAAAATGATATTTTCTTTATATGGGCAGTATCACATGGTCACTGTATTAGGAAAAAGTGCACCAATGCAAAAATCTTGTTTTGCATTAGTGAGATTAGTGAGTTTAGACTAGTCTACTTAACTTGAGTTTAACTGCTGTAAGAAGGTGGTGGCTGTTAATTCTGGATTTTATAGTCTAGATTAGAGGTTTCTGTAGAATTCCCCTCTGTCTTTCCTACACATTGCAACTAATTCAGTATTTTACAAACCTTGTATCACTGTCAGTGGCACCTTTTCCACCATAATGACCGAAGAGCTCCCTCTGTCTCTTCTCTTCACACCACGCCACCACGCTCTCCTTTCTTTTTCTCTCCCTCTCTCGACCAGATAATTCATCTTTATCTCTCCCTGTCCTCCACAATTCCATCTCCCTATTCTTTCTTTCTCAATTCAGAGGAGAAAAGAAGAGAATTAAACTGCAAACGATCACTCCTCCTTCTTGCTCTTCTGTCAAATGTGGATATACAAACACACACTTACACACGCTGCTCCTAAGGCCATGGCAGTGATCCAACACTAAGAAGATGTGTGTGTGTGAGAGAGAGAGAGAGAGAGAGAGAGAGAGAGAGAGAGGGAGAGAAAGAGAGTATGTCTGTGAAAATGACGTGTATATAATTCATAACTATTATTATTAATTTCATTCTATTTTATTTTGTTAACAGGCTATTTTTATTGCTTGTATTATTCTTTTAAAGCTTTTTTTGGTTGTTTTGGTGGGCATTAGTCTCTAAGTCCATTTTTAACGTACTACATTTTCATCAATTGCATTTGATTAGTTTGAAAGGTGCTATATAAATACATTTTAATCGATTGACTGATTGATATACTATGCATATAGTAATATGTATGCATGTGTATGTAGATGGTGTGGACTATAGTGTATATACAGTAATATGTAGTATCAAATGCAGCTTTGATTACATGATTACAGAATATTAAAGAGCATCCATTAAAGTTTGATACATTTCTCATTGGTGTTCATTTTCCCCTTTTCTGCAAAACCACAAAGTCATAAATCTTGAAAATTAAAATATGGCATGCTCTTTATGGAATAATTTTAATAGCAAACAGGATTTTTTAGCAGTTAGGTCGAGATGTAGCACACCTGTAGGCTACATACTGTCCATATACAAAGCAAACAAAGCAACAAAAAAAAAAAATCATGTAATTTGTGCTTGTGCTAAAATCAAGTATTTCAAAAATGTCCAAGAGCACTTAGACTTATTCTCTTTATGTCATGCCTGTCTACTTTCTTTCTCTGTCTTTATCTGCCCTCCATAACTCTTTGGGTTCCTGTTCTCTCCCTTTGTGTGTAACAAACAAGTTCACATGAAATTCCGCAGAGGATTATGACACACACACACACACACACACACACACACACACAGGACATTGACACAGGACACAACAGTCGCATTAAAAAGAATTAGAAATGTCTTACTCTGAACTGTTTCATCCCTGTTTAATGACATCCCACTTTACTTCATAGACTAGCATGTAAATGTTTATGATGTACACACACGAACACACACATACAGTATGTGCTTACACTATGCTGGCTGATAGTGACATTCAAGGATCTCTTTCACATACACCCAATGAGTCTTTTCCAAAGAGACCGGGAGGGTGTGTATTTGGTTTTTATCACCCAGTTATTTATCAGCTTGGAGCCATTTGACAAGGTTGTGTGTG
This sequence comes from Maccullochella peelii, assembly GCA_002120245.1. Lineage (NCBI taxonomy): Eukaryota > Metazoa > Chordata > Actinopteri > Centrarchiformes > Percichthyidae > Maccullochella > Maccullochella peelii. The sequence continues at coordinate 7,265 of LKNJ01000590.1, forward strand.
TGCCCAATCAATACATCTTTATGGAGCCTGAATATGGCATATTTTCATTGTGTGACTCTGAAAAGGTAGTAATCTGTGTGGCTTTGTGCATGTTTTGTGCGAATGTGTGTGTTATAGTATAGTGCTTAAACCACAGGTGGGAAAAACAGCAGGTTGCCATCATTTATTCTAAATGGTTTAGTCCACCCCCATATGATCTTAGTAATCACTGTTATTTAGAATGGGCTGCACAGAGGTTGACAGGCCAATGTGCGCACACATACACACGTATACACACACACACACACACACACATTTGTAAGTTGCTCTCCCTTGCTCACACACACAGCTACAGGGTGCACTGGTCAAGATGATTACTGTTATTTTGTAGTCTGGCCAGGAGGCTGAAATGTCCGAACTCATAGTGGCTCACACACACGCACACACACACATTACCACAGTGAGAGGAAGTTACGCTACTTTATCTCACCATCGACTGAAATCGCCACATACTGAATGGAGGATTAAGAGAATGGAGAAAGCTCTCTATTCTTTTCCTCTCTTTTCCCTCCCTTCTGCTGGTTTAGAATTCTCGCCTCATTGCTTTTTTTCCTCTTTAATTCACCAGTTGGCTTGTTTAAGCCTCTCTCTCTCTCTCTCTCTCTCTCTGTGTGTGTGTTTCTCTCCTCTCTATTGCTCTCCCTGTGTCTCCCTCTCCCCCGTTTTACCCTCACACTTGTCTTTCATTGGCTTCTCTCTCTTTAAGGTTGTGAACTTGCCCAGTAGGGGTCCCATACAATGAAATGAAAGAGCTTAGGGACCCGTATCACACACACTCGTACACACATACACACATGGGGTGTTTAAATGGCGGGAACAGCTGAACTCGCTCTGAAACATACACACACACACACACACTTCCCCCTCTCTCTATCGATCACACACACACACACACCACACACACTCTGTCTATATTGTGTGTGTCAGTGGGGGGCACCAGCAAATACACTGGTGTTAGAAAAGCCTCACTGCTGGAAGGATGGAGACTGAGAAAAAGAAAAGAAAAACAGAACTGTCCAGTAAGTCGAAACCTCTCTCTCCAGCGTTCTCTTTCTTTAGGGGACTGGGATATAAAATAAGTAAATAGAAAACCATGTTTTTTTCACTGAAGTTTATATTTAATGTGGGATCACATTCAGAAAGGTATGAGATTCTTTGTCCTTGAAAGATTCATCCCTTTGAGACAGGGACTCGGAAGTGGAAAATCAAGGACACAGGTCAGTTTCGGTGGAGTTTAGGGAATATCAGTAACACGAGTAACACATTAAAACACAAATTTAAAGTCAAACATACAGTACGTTATTACATGATACAAAAAACATTGCAAATTCCCAGATGAGAAGTAGATGTGACGAGAAACCATTTTTAATTTCAGGTAATCTGCATAAGCACCAGACTTTTCTACTGATGTGACCTTTTCTTCATGTATTGAATGGTAAATGACAAGAAGCTTATGTAAAACATCTCGGGTTAAAACTGTTAAGTGAGGAAAGCATTTTGCATATCTAGTATTTCTTGATCCACAGACACATTCATAATATTCAAGCTCTGACTGGGGCTGTTGCTGAGCAGTTGCTTGCCAACATCAGTGTGAAGTAACAGTGTTAGTAATGAGTGTCAAAGCAACCCAGTGCTGTTGGAAAGTATGTGGAACTGGAAATGCATATGGATCAGTGACATATGGGCTTTACGTTAGAGGAACATTAAGTATCTACATGAAAAGCTTGAAATGAAAAGTGTAAATGTGAATTTTCTATTTGACTCTTCATGTGATCAATAAAAAGTTATTCCATCATCAGTGGGAGAAATTTGGACTAAAATGGAAACTTCACATTCAGACATTGTAGTTTCTTATTACGTGTGTTCATGCTCAGTGTGTGCAGCTGCACTAGGTCCCCAAACCTTTAGGGACCCACTGCCTGTCCTATGAAGCACAACATTACGCTGGTAGTTCAGTGGTAGAATCTGCTATTGTTTGAGCAATCCACCCTCATCACATTGAAAGATAACACCATGTCCTCCTGACCACAATGTATAATTGATTATTCGGTTTTAAGCATGCCACAGACCCTGGCTTGTTTTCTGGCCAATGTTTGTTACCCTCTATCATATCAATACAAAACAGTCAGACTACAAGCCGGGGTATGCTTGAAATCAAATAAGTTTGTACAACATGTTGTATGACCGTCCGTCTGAGTGTTTATAGCTTTCCTGAACGGCCACACTCAAAGGTGGAGTGAAAACGCTGTCAGAGAGAGGGGTTAGACGCAGTAACTTTCAAATGGGGATAACAGCGCGCACAGTAAGCATTCATGGTGTTGAACTTGGTTGTGAACACCAAAAGCGACAGAAGTAGTTGAGTGAAGAATAAGAATAAGAGCGCTTGAAAGAAAAGTTCAAACCCTGCTTGCTGTCCTATACTGCTAGACCTCTGCACATCTGGCCAATTGCTGCGTAAGGTTGGTTTGACAAGCACTGCTTCATATTATTGTAGCTGACAGTAAAATTAGGTGAGGCCGGCAGAGAATACCGGCAACGGTAACGGTAGATGGCATCGCCGTCCAAAGTGAAAATATTTTAACCTTTTGCCGTCCTCCGAGAATTTACAACCGGATGTTACGTAGCTCCCTCACACAAGGAGAAAACATGGGCGATCTGGACAAGGAGAAGCTACAAAGTCTCTTTTTCAGACAAACATAAACAAGGGATAGACAAAGTGCAGCTCTCCTTTCACTAGCCATGTAGGAAATGAATGAATCACCTCACGTATTGGAGGGAAGTTAACGTTCATTTTAAGTTTGCTACAGAATATTAAGAGAAAGCTGCATTTTATAGCTACATGCATTAGCCTACTAGAATTATTACATAAGATGATCGACACAAAATAAATGTATTTAATATATTTTATTCCATTCTTTGTAAATCGCCATAGCAACATATCTCGCCATATCCTGCTCTCCTGCCATTCCATTGGACTGTTTGTTTTCCTGCTCCATCCAGAAGATGTATTTCATCTGCCGCCTACCTGATTCCATGTGAATGCAGCATAAGCCTTTCTTTTAGTTCCTTGCTCATCTTTACATGTTACTGTTAATTGTAAAGCCATATTTGTTTTAGAGTGCTTTCCCCATTTCAAAATAGCTGTAGCAGTATGGTTTATACTGGCAAGTGTGTTGTTCTTTATTGATTTTAAATGCTGCGCAACACTGACTTTAAAAGAACAGCTTGGAATGTTTAATACTCATTACTCATTTATTACATAGGAAGGTTTCGGTTTCACAGTCACCCACCCTTTTCTTCACACTGGAAATCCAAACCACCAGGTTGTCATCTGCAATTACTGGGGGACAACTCGGCAATCTTTAACTACAACAAAGCTCTATGAAAACGACAGTCCTGAACTTTCCAGATGCTCTGTGTTTTTAGTAAAATATTACAGAAATATCTGCCCCATATGCCATTAGCTCATTCATTGTCCAGGAGTCCTGCTTAGTGTGTGATTAGTCATTGGCTAATCTGACACTTAGTTATTGGATCCCACAATGCTGTATCAGGGTAGCCAATAAGAGGTTCCTGAGTGGGACCTCTGGCCAGTGAAAGATGCATGGAAGCATATATAAGATAGATAGATAGATAGATAGATAGATAGATAGATAGACTTTGTATATACCAGGGAAATTTGTAATAAAAGCAGCAGCATTAAGGATTAAGGATAACTCTACATTTTATATCCTCCATCTCCTTGCCAGTGGCCAAATGTATGCCAAAATCAATACTCCATTAACCTCTATGGGAGATGATGCTTATATCATTAGCTTGTGTGTGTGATGATGATGATGTATAGATTAATCAAATATTTAGGCTATGTGTATGGTTGTGTGTGTCATGACTAAATTAGTTCTTTGGGCACAAGATCATTTAGCTTTACATTTCAGAATCAAAGCTATTAAAAATGGACTGGCTTCATTGTATGATAGAAAATAAAACATGCATTGTGCATTTCTGCTGCACTTTTTTCCTTGTATCTTCCGTATGTATTTTTCTTTATTGTTACACATTAATCTCATGCTTTCTTTTTACTCCTTTGTCCACAATCAAAAAGCATCAGGTCATTTTTTGATCTTCATTTCCAACAGCCTAACAGGCAGTTAACCAGCTGGGGTTCTGAAGCTGTTATCCATTGCTTAGCCCTATTTGTGACATTTGGACCAATGAAAGAAAGATCGCTAACGTAAGCTAGATCCAGTCTTTTCTATATAACAGCACGATGGGTCTTTCCCAAAATGCTGTAAAGGGACACATGGCTTAACTCACTAATGGTTAAAAGCTAACGCTATGTGGATTTGTTGAAAAAAGAAAAAAAATTGCATCAAGTGTATGACATTTCTCCAGTCTGTAGTGCGAGTCTCCTAGCAGCGGCCACTCTCAGTTGTCAGTCAACCGATGCCAGGGGAAACAACTATGTCTAAGATCTGTTTGATCCTCCTTTTAAAATTTATATTTTAATTTATATTTTTTATATATATTATTTATTTATATATTTCCTTACACAATAAGTGGGGAAAATTTCAGTTTCAGATTGACTGTAAGGGAATACTTAACAGATTTCTAATCTTATTTCCATGTATGAGTCACAACATCATTAAGTCTATAACATACACAATTGCAACAAAAGTTCCACGTCATTTTTGAAATGTAGATTGTGTCACACCATCAAACCTGGATTCGCTGAAACTACGGGAATCCTCCCAGTAGAAACCTGAATTTCTCTACGGTACCAGAGAAACAGTGGAATTTACAGTGTGCAGTCAGCATGAAAAGCACATGGTTCTTGAATTTCATGGTAAAGCATTAACCAAGCCTTAGGCCCTATTACACGCTCATACTCTAACCCAGGTGTATGGCATACACAACGTTCTGCTTCCATAGAAAACATGTAGCTTAGCTTCCTTGAGGCCTGGACGGAGGTTGTAAAGCAAAGCTGCAGTGGTCTTTGCAGCAGTCATCTCCTTGCATAAATCTCCTTGTGTTTCTTTCCCTCTGCATTGTTCTGCTCAGATAGACTATATATCGCCTGCAAAATGTGTGTGCTCTTTACTTATGACATGCATGTATTTTTCTGTCTTTTCTCTTTTTTTTACCCACCCCTAAAAAGATGATATTCTTCAATTTTCGGTGTCACAGTTGGTGCAGAGAACCCCGCACTCATCGAACCTTTTCACCAAACGTGGCCTGCCTTAGTGTTGTTGAAGCTGATGTGTCTGTATCGATGCTCCCTGTGCGATCATCCTCTTATCCTCTGGTGGCATTATGCTCCGTCTCTCAGTAAAGTCGTCCAAACTGAGACTGATCCTCTTTTTGTTGAACAGGAAAGACGAACATTTACATGTTCTATAAAATGTTAGATATTTGTGTGTGTTCATGCTTGTGTGTGCAGGATAACACAGTGAAAGGTTGCCCGTGAAATGATGGAATAAATGTCTATTTTCTTCCAAGCAAGTCACCCGTTACAAAGATATTACTAGAAGGATAGCCATGCACTGTATGTGCATGTAGTATAGATGTATTTACTCCAAAATTGTATTCAGTTTTTTAGTTCTATTTATACTTAACAATTTCTGTCCTGCTTTAAGCTTCTGTTAAATGTACACCTCTTTTACACTGAATAAAAAATATGTGTATATGTAGAATAATATAGAAAGAAATACCCAAAGGAAGAAGTATATAATAACAGCAATTATTTTAAAACTGTTTTTAATATAGCAGATTTAACATCAGTTTAGTTATTCAGCTATAACATTTTATTGTGGTGTTAAAAAACACATTATTACAATGTATTTAAATCATCTGCAGTGAATAATAAAAACATAACTAAGAGAATAAAATACAATTGAGATTATTTCTTATTATAAGAAATTAATGTAAAATGTATTTCTACTACACACTCAGAAATACAGCAGGAACACATACACCCTTACAGAAAATACATACAGCTTTTCTGTGTTGTTTGTCTCGTCATTCTTTAAACACACACACACACACACACACACACACGCATTCACACAAGCACTAAGCAGAACATTTGGCTGTATTTGTAGATGAATGACTTTTTATTCATTTAAATCTAATTGTCAAAATTACAATTAAAAAAAGGCACTTCCAAATACATGAACAAATGTAAACACATTTCCAGAACGATGTGATAAAAATTGTGGACCTCTGAGTGTGAGTATCTATCAGTGCACATGCATGTGTCCTTGCTGAACACATTTATGCCTGGGTATGCCGGCCTGCATGCATGTGTGTTTGTCTAATTTAAGTCCCTCTGCTGCCGAATCCCTTTTAGTTAAGCCTAGTCACTCCCCCTCTTTCTCTCTCAGTACCTTTGGTTTATACAGCTGCCTCAAAAGCTAACTGCACACACACACCCACACCCACACACATGTGTGTGCATATGTGTGTGAGTGAGACAGAAAGAGAGAGATTTCGTGTGAGCGGCGGAGAGGTGTAGTTTCTGTGCTATGAATACATATGTGGTCGGGAAATCAGGGAGATCAGAGCAAAAGAATGCAGATCGAGAGAGAGAGAGGGAGAGTGTTTATATGAGAGAGAGAGAGAGAGAGAGGGAGTGCCTCTTGCCCTGGCCCTCCCCCTCCTCCTCCTCTCCTCTCTCTCCACACATCTTCACCTCCAGTCTTCAAATGCAGAAATGCAGGCCCTCCCTCCACTTCTTTCCCCCCCTCACTCCTCTCTATCTCTCTCCATCTCACTCACCCCCCTCTGTGTCAGCCAATCCCATTCTTCCCTCCGCTCCCTCTGTCCTCATAGCTCCACCTCCATCCTCGCTCAACCAGCAAGAGAGCTTCAAACTTACAGAAGCAGAGAGAGAGAGAGAGAGAGAGAGAGAGAGAGAGAGAGGGAGGGAGGCAGACAGGCACACACAGCAGAGGTGCCAGAAGCAGGCGAGGAGACGGCGCTCACACACAGACACACTGAGAGAGTCGGCGGCAGGCAGGCAGAGAGAAAGGAATCGGAGTAGAGAATAAAGGAAAGAAATTCTGCATTTTCCTTAACTGACAGAGAAAAGAAAAAAGAAAGGAAAAAGTGGAGAGAAACTAGGAGCTTTTTTCTCCAGTGTTTTCCATGCTCCATCCCTCACTTGGAGCGCAGAGGCTGGATGACAAGAAGAAGTGAGAGAAAAGACTGAGGCAGTCCCACAGATAGAGAAAGAGAGGTCAGACAAACCTCGGAAAAAAAAGGGGCTTGTGCTTTTTATACCTTTTCCAAAGAAAAGAGAAGAAAAAGGCGAGGGGAGGCAGAGACGGCAGCAGCAGGGCGACTCAGAGTGTTCATGTGTGCCTGAAAGGATCCTATGTGTTTTTTGGGGGAATTAACCCTTTAAGCTGGGCGAAACTGGAGTACTCACACAGACAAGGTAGACGTCCGAATTCAATTTTCTTCTTTTCTTTTCTGAAAGCTGCACAATGTGTGGGAGTTTGTGGTGTGTCAGTGTGTTCCTGCATGCCGTGTGAAATTGCTTGTTCTCTAGTCAATTGCCTATCATTGTGTGAATTCACTGACTGAAAGTAAACTCATTGACAAAAACAACACAGTCAATCAGTGTGTGTGTGTGTGTGTGTGTGTGTGTGTGTGTGTGTGTGTGTGTGTGCGTGTGTGTGTTAAAATAAAGCCAGACTGGGGCCTCATAGTTTGATCTGGTGAGAAAGTGGCAAGAGAGAGCGACATGGAGAGGGAGGTAGAGGGAAAAACCTTCTTTACATCTGAGCCAAGCACAGTGCATTTTATCTTCCTGTATTTGACCTTCTTTTCTCTAATTTTTCTCCCTTTCCTAATTCTCATCTATACTTTCTCCTTTTTTTTCTCCGAGACTTGGCTGTGGTCACACTTTCCACACTAAAGACTAGGCTATAAGGCTAAATCAAGCGGCAAGTGAGTTTTTTCTGTTGTGTTTTTTATTTTTTATTTTTTTTTTGCACTCACTCATTTACTCACTCCACACGCCAGCCAGTCATTCAGTATATCAGCTCACATTCATCTAAATCACTGTCAGCTTCTTCTTTAGTAAGTAGCTAATGCTGCCAATCAATTAGTGATTACTGTCTTTTATCTCTGTGCTACCATCCTCTTACAGCACACACACACACATTGACACACATGTATAAATATTTCAGTGGTTAATCATATAGTAAGCATTAGCTTCAAGGTCTGGTTTTGATTTTGAGGCCATTACATGGGGGCTATATTCAAAGGGAATGGAGATGGGGAATATTACCTCAGGGTAGCAATCAATGTGGAGGACATAATGAGAAACATTCAGGACAAACTGCTGTCAGTCATAGTTGTTGGCAAAGTGACCAAAGACATTTCAACCCTAGATGTCTCATTGTGACCAGTGATAAAGCTCTCTTTTTTTCCCCCTCATCATCCAGAGGAGAAATGTGTGTGATGCGGTGGTAAAGAAAGAGGAAGGTTCAAGTATTCTGTTCAGTTAGTGATATAAGGTCAACAGCTATCAGTATGGATTAATGAATGGCATATTTTCTTTAAAAAGCCCTGTAACAACTTCCATTAGTTTGATACTTGATATTGAGGATGGACATAACTTAGAATTTGATCATTTACACCAGCAGGTTTTGTGTCCGCCTGTAAAGGTCAAATCTATCCTGCAGATAGAATGGACTATGAACTATGACGGTGGACAAGAAGCCGCCAACACTTCAATAATTATATTTTCAAAAAAAGTGTTCATTTGTTCTGATTTGATCTATTTTATCTATGTATCTTCTTGTTCAACTTTAAGTGGACACTACATACTCTGATGTGTAATTTATATATCTATAATATCTATAAACATTCATGCAAAGGTTCTATTCTGTAAATCAAAGAAGGATACATACATACTGTATATAATACATACGTACATCCCTCTATATAATTAAATGACGACACCTTTAAACAAACTAAATAACTGGAAAGAATGATGAACTTAAAATGTCTGTCACCTCGTCACCCAGTAAAAGCATCACCCTATCTGATTTGGCTTTATGACAATGCTTCTGCTTTTAGCATTGTGTGTTTGGAAAGGCGTGTTGGTGTGTGTGTGTGTGTGTGTGTGTGTGTGTGTGTGTGTGTGTGTGGCAAAGTGAGGGTAGCTGGTCTGTGTGCTGCTGCTCAGACACTAAGAGAGAAGACAGGCTTTAGCTTTTTGCCTAATCGCTTCCAGACACAGAGATTTGCATTCCATTGCTTTCTGTGTGTGTGTGTGTGTGTGTGTGTGTACGTCTCTTTCTCTCTCTTTCAGTCTCCTCCTCTTACTGCCCCTCCACACACACACTGTTACTTTTTCAATTACAAACATAAATTTAGAGACGCTCCTAAAAACAAGCATGTCAGTAACGAAGCAAAGGAGGAAGTAGGTGATGGATTAAAGGAATTAAACTGTCACTGTGAGAGGAAACATGCTTAAAAACGGCTGTGGATGGACAGATCGTAAAGAAAGGAGGGCAGAGACAGCGGTAGAGAGAAGAACATGTGTAACTGATTTAGATTCCAGCAGGCCTAATAGGAATGATAAGACGTCAGTGCGAGAATAAAGGGGCTTTAAAATTATATATCCTTTTCATATCGAATTCATAGATGATTTTGCAGATGTTTGCAGAAAGACCAAATGGTAATTCTGCCCGTATATCTAAGAAGGGTGGTTTGAAGTAGTTACAATTAACTTGATAAACATCACCGTCCAATATCTACATCTCCTATGTTTTGTACTGCATGGGTGCGAAAATGTTTCTGAGCAGAAAGCACAAGGCAGGTGCAGATGTTGTGAAGGTGTTACACAGTAGTAGGAGAAGTTCTATTTTCTTTAACAACAGATGTTGTGTGTAATATGAGTGGGTGAGATTTAAAAAGACGGTGATTAATATAATATAGTAATAATAATAATAATAATAATAATAATAGTAAGAATCTGCACTGTTTTTATCAAAAGTGCATGTGACTAATTATATTTTACTGAACACATTTGACACGATGATTTTTTGTGCCTATATTTGGGCTTTTTTCTGCTCCTCTGGAATGTCTCAGTGGATTAGGAGGACTGTGAGTTTCAAACCAACCGCTGTGAGAGACAATGTAGTCAGTCAACCAGCACAGACAGCTGCTACATTCCACCGGTGGTTAAAATAATGAAAATAACAGAAAAAAAGCAAAATTTGGTAAAAATAGTGTACAGCAGCACATTTAGGAAGTTTTTAACTGCATGATAATAGAGCATCTTACTTGTTGTGGTGCTCATACAACATAAGGCCTCATTCACACATTACAAGTATGAGTTCATAATTATTATAGTATAGCTTGATTGAAAAAACAATACAATGGGATTTGAATACTGTATATTTAATGACTTGCTATTATAGCAACTAAGTAACATTTTCTAATTACATTGTGAAAACAAAGAAGCTTCATTTGAATGGACGTGAAGCTGTGAAGTAATGACTTATTTTTATCTTTATTTTTTAGTAATGGACTGAACTAAGCTGCTTGCTTTGAACTGGCAGTGGCAGCTTATGATGCTTCAAAACACTGAGCTAGTTATAGTTATTTGGCAATAACTGCTTAAACATTTCAGTATTGGGATCAATCAGGTGTATTTGATGTGGATGATCCATGATAATTACTAGTGCACCAGACATAACAGACTATTTCATTTTAATGGCAATTACTAGCCAATTAGGAATGAATAAATCTGTCTGTGCATGTCTAAAACCTTTTAAGTTACTTGAAGGGAGCACATTTCTCCCAAGTTAATATTTTCAAAAATTAGTTTGGACTTCAGGCAACAGTGTCAGTATTAATTCAAGGATCCACCTTCTGGAGAAATAAAAAACTAAAATGTTTGAGAGTTTTAAAGGCACAATAAATTAGCCATGTTTTCTACATTTGATTCACATGTACAGTATAATATATAACCACTAACGGAAACTAGGCCATTAGTGGTACTGCAGTTTGACTACACTTATCAGTACCAGCTATTCATCATCAGTTATTGTATATCAGGAAAAAAAAAATCTATATTGTGTATCCCTATATGCATGTAAAGTGTTACTTTTGATTTGATTTATCATGGAGTTTGGTGTTTCCTAGATGTTTGTTGTTCTTAGAAGGACAACATAGAGAAAGCAGTGAAAGTGCGTCCGTGTTAAGGTTCACCCTGCAGATGTGATGTTTTGTTCAGTGTTTCACAGCAGAATTTTTTTTTCTCTGCTGGCTTTATCAGATTATAATAGATGTATTTGCAGATTATATGGGACACTGTGTGTGTGTGTGTGTGTGTGTGTGTGTGTGTGTGTGAAGGACTGACCGCTGATGCAGACAATGTGACCAGCCAACCATTATATGACCTGCTGGATCCCACTACTGCTGCAATTGGAGGAACACACACACACACACACACACACACACACACACACACACACACACACACAGGCATTCATGTTGCTGCACGGATATGTACACATTCACATGAGCGACCATGCATGGGGTGCAGGATCACACACATTGTCCCAGCCAGTGTTTCTTTATTCACTGAGTTTGTGTATGTGTGTGTGTGTGTGTGTGTGTGTGTGTGTGTGTGTGTGTGTGTGTGTGTGTGTGTGTGAGTGAAAGACAGTGTAAAGATACATCTTGAGATTCATCCTGCTTTAAAGGAACTTGACTCTCCTATCTCCTCACCCCCCCATATATATCTCGCTCTATGTCTCTCTGTTGCTCTCTCTCCACAAATAGAGCACTATCTCCTAGCAACAAGGCCTTTGAGAGTGATGTGTGAGATAGATTGGGTGTCTGCGATATAGGAGCCTGTGTGTGTGTGTGTGTATTTATGTTTCCAAGCTAAAAAGATGATGAAAGTCATCAGAGGAAGGACATCACTTTGAAACAGGAGTTAAGGAATGAATGCGAGTCAGTGGCTTGCCCTTGCAAGTACAGTTATGTGTGTGTGTGTGTGTGTGTGTGTGTGTGTGTGCGTCTGTAGTAATTTTCCTGATGGACTGTATTACTCTAGATGGGGCTATTACTCAGAAAATAAAAGTTTCAATTATTCCTAAAATGCCCTGGACCCGTACACACTCACGCACACATGCATACACACATGCACAGTGATATACTGTATACCATTATTCTTTAGCTATGCATACTTGAACAGACACAAGGATTTACAATAGTTCACACACAGCACTCACTCAGGGCGGCAGAAAAGTCTTGCTCATTTATATTATTCGACTATATTTTCCCCTTTTTTTTATTATTTTTCATTACATACGAGGACATTTATGGTTCATTCATCATAAGAGCGTAGCAGTAGTGTGTATGCATTGTGTGGCGTATGCGCGCCTATGGGCCGCTATGTGAAAGACTGTGTGTGCACCTGTTGGTGGACATTTATATTGGTGTGTGACGTAGCGCCAACGTCTGTGTCCATGTACTATACGTGTATGTTTTTCAGACAGCTCCCAGTGACAGAGCACAGCCCCATCCCTTCTCATAACTAATGCAAAAGGACAAATTGGAAAAAATTTAAATTCTACTTCTCATTTCAGTAGTGAAGACAAATCATAAGATTTTGAATCATTTCCTGGAAGGTGGCGCATGTCAGGACCATAACGCTGGAATGCCATCTGACGTATTTTACACATCGAGACTGAAGTGACCCCAGCTACTAGTGCTTAACATTGTTATCAGTTAAGAGGAATACCCAGGCCTCTTGTGCTGCACAAAGATTTCAGTATGCGTTTAACAAGTACGTACATTTGGTCCAAAATATACACAGTCAATTTATCATCGTTTGACATTATAATATTATAATAACATTTTCTTTTGCTGCAGTAGTAGTAGAATGAATGTACTGGTGAATATAATGTAACATCTACTTTAGTTACATTAAAGCTGAGTGGAAAATTAACAAATAAAACATGTAATAGCTGTAATAACAGAAAAACTAGTGTGTAACTAGGGCTGCGCATAATGATTATTTTTCTTATAAAAAAAAACCATATATATATATTCATTTTTTTAATTGATATTTGTTTAATCTGTAAAACGTGAGAAACCATTTGAGTGCCCATCACAATTTAAATGAAATGATTAATCAATTATCAAAATTGTTGTATATTATTTTTCTTTCAATCAACTCATCAATGAATCGACTAATTGCTTCAGATCTTTGTTTTGATCCCCCTAACTCATCTTGTCTGTCATTGAAATATTTTTATGTTGTTATGTTTGTTGCAAAGCATATCAGTATTAGACATATTAAACAACTGATTTTTCCAGTTAAACTATAATAATAATGATAATAATAATAATAATAATAACAATAATGAGTCATTTAAATTAAATCTCATATTCATTCCAATACTTTGTAACACAAGTTTAATCTGTTCATATTGCTTTACAATACATCAAAAACCATGTTAAAGTAATGAGTTTAGTGAATGTGTACGGAATGGGTTGTACGTGTGTGTTTCATGTAATTGGCTACTGAACTGAAGAATATATTTGCCCTCTATAGTCACAGTATGTGACTTTAATAATTGAAACAGTAGCCTTCTGTGTTTCACAATAAAATAATAATAATTATAATAAATGAATTTTAAATTACTGTGTTTTATTTTTCAGTGCCAGTATGTTTCAATGCCAATGTTTTTCACTTCAGATTTTGTTTTGAATGACACATTTTATTTCGATGCCAAAAACAACTCACTGTCTTGGCGCCATACAAGAAGAGCTCCTTACCTTTCTTTTTCCCCCACTTTTCTTAGCATTCTTTCCCTCATTTCCACTTTATGACTTCCTGTCGAACAACATGATATTAATGAAGGGAGATTAAAAAAAAAAACTATTACAGCATAGAGTCGGAAGGTCCAGACTAGTTTACACAAGAGGAAAAAAGAGAGGGTGCTGGCTGAGTGATGAGGTGCTTGCTGACTAAGTGTTTCTTATCAGAGACTGAGTCCAGATGGTTTGCAAACACACCTCCTCTTCATCCTCTTTCTCACTCTCTGTTATCACTCCTCTCTCTCTCTCTCTCTCTCTCTCTCTCTCTCTCTCTCTCTCTCTCTTCTTCCTCCTTACTCTACTTCTCCTCCTATTTCCTTCATTTATTCACTTTTTTAATCCCTTTATTCCTTGAATAGTATCCAGGATTCCTTTTGCATTTAGAATTCCAGTGTGACCTCCACGATATAAATCGTGTGCCACCTTAGATAAAAGCTGACCATGCCAAGAGCTGCACTCGCTGGATCACTGTCAGCTGCAATTGCAAAGGCTGCGTCACATCATTGGAGCCCTGTTGTAGCTATCATAAGGCACCGCAGGACAAAATACTGCCGAGGAAGAACAAGAGAAGCAGGCAAACGTCAGAAAGCAGCTAGCTGCACGCAGAGAGTCGTGTGAAAATGATGCGAGTGAATCTAAGGTGAATCTCATAGTTGACCGTCACAGAGTAAAAGAAAAATAAAATTATCCACTCAGATACTGTCCCATTTTAATCATTAATGCCAGTGTTGGCCTCACACCATTAACTGTCTTTCTTTTCAGTTACACCCAGAAATATAACTTCAAATCTAAAGTCAAAATCATTATGTATCGTTTCATGTGAGCAAACCAAATTCAGCTTTGATTTTATAAATGCTTCAGTCTGTGAAGGTAATATTATTATTAGTAATATTACAGAAATTAGAGAGAATAATGACAGAAAAAAAAATTGTTACACTACTGAGTAGCGTGGAAATATTGAGTAAATTATACAGTACACACAGTGTCACACACACACACACACACACACACACACACACAGAGCCCTTGTATCACTAGCAGGCTCCTTTCAGGTCTTATCTTGTTGCTCTGGGAAATGAAGACAGATGATGTGATGGGAAAATGAACCATGAGCACCTGGAGGTGGTGGTGGTGGTGGTGTGTGTGTGTGTGTGTGGGGAGGGGTGATTAGAGAGAGAGAATGTGTGTGTTTACCTGTGCCTGCTGCTTGCCTGTGTTGTTGGACTGCAGCTATGTGTTTTATCTCTACTGTTGAGCACCCTACAGGGAGCCAGTCCTCCTCTTTGTTTTATGATGAAACCAAACACATCAAGCAACTGACAGCCAATCAGCTCATTTGTATCATTCATGTAAATATATTTTGAATGAATAGAGCTACAGTGAAAAGGGCTTAACACGCCACTTCACAGCTTCAGTTACATTTAGCAACAAAAAGAAAGTCATTTAAGTGTTTGTTTTATTCATCATTGTGCAGTATTTAGAGGTAGCGATAACCTAAGTGAGTGTGCTGCAAAAGAATTTAATCTGTTGAGGTAAGGAAAACAGATAAGAACACACACACACACACACACACACACACACACACACACTTAACCCCGTGTCCTCTTTATGGTTACCTCCTCCTCCCCCCTCCTACCACTCCCTCCTTCTCCTTTACCCCTCCTCCTCCCTCTCTCCATCTCTTTTGTTTGGTCGTGTCAGGGGGCAAGGCAAGGTCGCCATCCCAACAGGCCATGGGGTCAGCTTACAGGAAGTGTGTGTGTGTGTGTGTGTGTGACCTATGTGGTTTTGTTAATGTGGTGTTGGGGTTCTTTCACCTGAAAACAGATTGTTGTGGTGATAGCTGAACACACTGACACATGACGCCACTTTTTTATACATCACACACACAGACACACACACACACACACACACACACACACACACCAGAACACATACACTGCCTGGGGGTTTAAGTGAGAAAAGAGAGGATTTTAATCAAAAAAAGTTTTTCATTTTGTCACTGTGTGTGTGTATGTGTGTGTGTCTTTTATGAGTGTAGCTTGATCAGCACCATTTCTATGACCTATGTGGGGAAGAACACATATGTAAATACATCTGTGCATCAGTGGCAGAATGTGAATAAGTGTGTATCTGTTTGTGAGTGCATGCCTGTCTGTGCAAGCATGTGTTTGCTTTTTGCCTTGACATGATTCAATATTTCTCTCCCGTTCTCCCTTTCTCTTTTCCGTTCATTTCTCTCTCCAATTCTCCCTGTCGCTCTTTTCACTGATTAGTTTTCTGGTTGGATCAAGGACTATTATGTCTGACAACCTGGGGAAATGTCACAACACATGTATGGGGGACGAGGGGTAGGTGGGGAGGGAGGCATTTAGATACACATTATTTAGATTTGATTTAATGCAGCAGACTGTGGCTGGTTACTGCTGCTGGATTTAAAGCTTCACTGCCACAGCTACTATCTTAAAACAAAATTCCACCGTTGTTAGATCTTATCACTCGGTTGTTCAACGAGCTATTTTGTCTGCCTTGTCTACTTTCAGATTTCTGGAACTTAATAAAATGCCTTTTGACAACCCTTAGAGAAGGAGCATAAAGGTGTTACCTATGAGTTTTATGTGTAGGTGGAGTAAGTAATAACGATTGCAGTGCAGGAGATTTCCCACTTGAGAAAAAAGTAGCATAAAATTTATATTATGTAGTTGTTGCATTTCCTCCTGCTCTGTTTGCCCTCTGCTGTGATGGATTTAATTATTGAACTTTCATGCAAAATGGGAGCTCTGGAAAGAAGCTCTTTAGTCTCCTTTATGCACACATCTCACACATTAAATCCATTAACTGAATACATTACTACCAACAACTATCCCAGTGAAACATAACATAAGTTTCATGCAGTGTGACCATTCACATACCACCACTAATACTGTACTGCTGCAGGAAGTATCGGAGCGTAATCTGCAGAGTATGCCAGTAGGAAACTAATTAACGGCCATTGTGGTATTGGCTTCATATTCACTCATGACTCTTAATGGCAAAATGCTGTCAAAAGAAGAGTAAATGGGGCATGTGTGAAATGTGTCTTTTTGCACACATTCCACAGGAATAACCAGCGATCTGACCATAGACCAAACTAAAAAGTTGACCTGGAATGCAGGGTACCACATTGGATTGTAATCACTGCTGAGGCTATGACGTGCGCAGAGTGCACAGGCTTGTGGTCAAAACTAGTTCTTTAGACTTCCCACATAAGTTTTGTTGCCTCATGGGAAATGTCTCAATTTCAACATTTTCACACAGTCAGTAAATGTAGAATATGAAGCAAGTTTACACACATGTGTATGCAGCGACATGATTGTGCTTTGGTTCCAGGCAAAACTGGCTTTATTGTAAGCTCATCGCTTTCTCAGTCTTTCCATTCTTTCTCTAGATCTTTCCACATTGTAAGTAGCTGTGGGCTAGTGTAAGCAACTAGCCCACAGCTACACAACCCTGAGCCAACTGGACTCTTCACTGTGCCTGGGAACACTCAGCCTGGCTGTGGAGGATTATTTAAGGACCTAGCCCTGGGCTATACTTTGCAAAATGTCTTGCTCTGCCCTTTTTGCCACAAAGGGAATGGAACCCTTGCTAGTGTCTTGCTTTTGGGAATGGAACCACTAACCTTGACTGATCTAGGACAGTGGCTCTTTAACTGTTTTGGACCGAATGCCACCTGATGTTATGTCACAGCATTTGAGCACCACCAGCCACTGACACAAACATACCCATACAGCTCACATTTCTGATCATAACAAAATGAAATGGAACCATACTTGGGAATTACTCACTACCTTACCTGCAAATGCACACACATACACACACAGTAGTGGGCTTTTAGTCTCAGTAAAAGGGATGTTCTTGCATAGAAAACCCTTGCTACTTTGAAGACCAACCTACTCTGGTATTGTGTTCTGTGGAAAACCTTCCTCTCACAGCTACATAGTTGCAAATAGAAAGATCCCTTACAAGGCACTACTAAAAGTGTTTTTGATCAAACATAGTGTTCGTCTAGCCATCACTTGGAAATACTTCTTCTATCCTGTCAATATTTTAGAACAATGATGGTATAGCCCTTGCTGGAGGAATATTCCCATTTTTAAATCACAGTCAATGTGTTATGTAAGGGCCTCCTCACATACAGTGTCAGGTCTCATTTGTCCAATCGTATTTACGGTACTGGCAGCAACAACAGCAGCAGTACCATAGATCAGCTATCAATGAGAGCCTTTGTAGTTTCATATTCATACCATTCAAAAGTGATATTATATTTGGCAGGTGAGATAATTTTGCCAGCATACTGTAACATCAAAAACATGTGCCAAGGAAGAATGTTGCTCATGCAAAAACATCTCCACCTGGGAGTGTAGTTCAAAGAGTCTGCCTTATATCCACCTTACTTCAGTGTGCAGAAGAAGCTACATGTGGCGATTGCCCTTTTCAGAGCCAAGCACACAAAAGTTGTTAAATCATTGATCCCGCCTTGAGAAAATTCACAACTCCTGACAGCAGTCGAGCACAGATTTTAAATCCTTCAGGCAGGTTCTTAACTGCCAAAGTCTCATGGTAGGTTGCAAAGTGCTTCATCCGTGTCATGCCAGCTTCTTTCATTTGTGCAGCTTTGATTCTGTGGTAATCTGTCTCAGTGCAAGCTGCTTTTCATTTCTTTCCAGGTGATAATGTTCTTTATAAATGTATTCACATTGTTGAAATATGTGCTCTTTTGTAATTCTTGTTTTGAGAATACTCATATTCATATTTGACACACATTTTTCAGGGGATTTTCATATCTTCACGTGTGTAACATGAATTGCTAGACATAAACGAAGTGATATTGCTTTACTACTTTGGAAACAGGTGGGGCACTGTTTCTGATGCTTTCTCGTGTTCCTAAAATAAGAAAAGATAGAAGAAAAGACCAACATCTCATTTCATCATTTTATTTTATCACTGGATGTTTTGTTGCCATCAAGATCTGCCATCATCTTGCTCTCATTGTCAGGAATGTTACAGAATACACTGCTGTAGCTCTGGCTAGGCTGCCGTCAGCTTACTTTAACTGAGACATAATGTTGTGTCATGTGTACTGCATGTGAAATTGTTCTCTTCAAAGAAATTTATACCAAAAATGAAGTAAGATAGGAAGTGATACTTTTATCATGCAAAAGTTGTATATTTTAGTTTGAAATGTTTTACTGAACAGAAGCTAGTAACAGGTTTTTTTTATTTTCTCTTAAAGCAAATACCCACTTCAACTTCTTTCTTCTTGGTTCATGCTGATGAAATGGTGAAATTATGTGTAACATAACAAGAGTGTGGCATGGCACACAGGTGTGGCCAAGAGGGAAAATGGGCAGCAAGACAAAAGAAAGAAAACAAAAGCATTAATAAAAGCACACATTTTTTTTGACTGAGGAAGCATGTTTTCTGTCTCTCTGGTTTTCCTCTTGTTCAGGAGAAGTCTACTTGTCTCTACCTGTCTCTATGAGCTCACTATCTAACAGTCAGCATGAGGACAGCAAGGTTGAATGCAAAAAATTGACATATTCACCCTGCATTTACTTGCTGTTTACATCAGTATGTTTGTGTGTGGTGTGTGTGTGTGTGTGTGTGTGTGTGTGTGTGTGTGTGTGTGTGAGCTCATGCAGCATGTGTTTATGTGGTTGTTGTGCCCACTCAGCGCGGTTAATGCCGGCAGTGAGGCTAGATAAAGTCAACCAATTAAGCTAACTTCCATATGTAGCGTAACACTCCCTGCCTACGCACAGTTTCACAGGATGCACGCTCACACACACACACACACACACACACACACACTTGGACAGCCGCTTTTCTCTGCCTTTTTTTCCCCTTTTTAATTACACTCTCAAAGACAGGTTTATTTAATTTATGCATTTCATTTGAATATGTGGTGCAGAAGAGTGGATATGGCTTAACTGTAGTCTTAGGATATAATTACATTTTCTCTAGTGGATAGAGACAGAGACAGAAGAGAGCTAACTACAACAGGCACTGGGCTAAAAGCACTATATAACTTCTCCCATCGATCGCTTTCTCTCTCTTTACCACCCTCCACACACACGTGCAGATGTGTACACATGGCACACACATGTCGACTTGTCATCACTGACCTTCTAGTTTTGGTCACTATACCGCAGACCCATTCTTCTCAGTCTCTGTCATGTGTATGTGTGTGTGTGTGTGTGTGTGTGTGTGTGTGTGTTCATTCAGATAGCCTGGCTAATTCCTTTGCATTCAGTGACACTCAGACTGGCTAATAACCATGAAGCTAATTTACCTCAAGACTTAGCAAATGTCTTTGAGGGAGTCCTGCTGCAGTCTGTGGTGGGGTATTCTACTGTTTGCTCAGGGAACCAATGAAGTGGGCTCTAAATTCATTCTGGACTGAATGATATCTAGCTTTTATTGTGGCAAGTTGCAACTGGTTGACAAGACACCTTGAAAATAACAGTACAAAATGCAAATTGTTAGACTGCATAGCCATGGTAAAATAAAGACTCAATTGAGAATTTGAAAACTCTATGTGTACTTTGGCACAATGGGGCAAATGTATTGCAGAATTCAGATTTTTTATGATTGTTCTGCTAACATCCCCTGGATCCACTGAGTTTTATACAAATCAGTGATGTGTGTAACATTCAGGGGATATCAAAGGTGGTTCATTAGCCCAACTGGAAACCAAACCACATGAAAAAACCAGGGCTTTTGAAGTCATGAAGCACTGCCATGTACAGTAATTTATAATAGCAGAAAGTAATGGTCACTCACACTCACAGTCTCACAGTTTTGTGCATGTTAAAAAATATATTTTCTCTCACTGTTTTGTTAAAAAATTCACCAGCGTATTTTTTTGTGGCAGCCTTCATCAGAGGGCATGCTCTTTGTGACTTGTTTTTAACCTTTCTTGATGTTGCCATTAGATAAAGGCTTCTTAATATTCTCAGAAGAGATAGTTGGCTCACTTTGCCCAGAATTTGGAAGAAAAGAAAACACTGTGAATGAGTACAATTAGTGTGCTCCCATTGCACTGGGGCTCCTGAATGGCTGCAGCTGCCTTAAATGTTTGTTTCTGCACTTACAGTCATAAATCTCCCATTTCTCACCCAGAACCTGGCTCACTGCCTTCAGGCTAATTGCCCCACAGAGTTACAGCTCACCATAAAACAACTCGGTATTTATAACTGAATTCAGGCTACTTATCTCATTTTGTTAGGTTGTCTGTCAGGGAGGTGTGCGCCATTAGATTTTGTTTGTATTCCAGACAAATTTCTAGAGAACCACTTCGGTTAAAAATGCTGCATTTTATCCCTCATTTTCTAAGTGTGTGTGTGTGTGTGTGTGTGTGTGTGTGTGTGCATGATGATAAACATCCATTTCCTATTGTTGCAAGGTCTACTGAAAAAAAGGATGGAACAGGGGGAATTCTGTCTGAATTAAAATGATTGTTAATTTGGGCTTAATGCTCCATAATTGACAAGTGGTACATAACTTTTAACTGTTTCTTTAAATGCATCTCATGATGTCAGGCTGTTTTCACTTTGAGAAACATTTGGTTTCTGAAAAGTTTTGAGTTTTTTGCATATCTGAGCATTAACTAATGATTTCTCGATCTTGATCGCTCTTTGAGGGTCTGCCGGCAACAGCACTGTGACAAGGTGTGAAACCATAGAAGCATGACAGCTCTCATTTCTTTCTGGTGAAAGCATCTATTAATTAATTTGATCAACGGATTAATTAAATCATGCGTCTCAGTGAAATTGAAAGATATGACATGTTACTTGAAAGAGAAAAGTAAAAAGGTTCTTTTTACATATGCATGTCACAAATGTCCATATTTTGTAGTTTAGGAATGTGTGTTAATTTAAGTGTGATGTAGTGCACTTTTTTTTAGGATAGCTGTTGCCCCGTGGTGCGTATGAGTTCAATCTGCTCCTGTCCTGTCCTTACTTTATGACTCAAATTTCCACTCAATTCCTTGCTCACACATACAGTCCCTCACATACACACAAGGACACAAAATAACATGACAGGCTTAACCGTATGCAATCCCCTGTAGTAGCTCTGCAACAAATACAACCTAACAGTGTTCTGTAGACACTTTGTCAGACAGAAGTCTATTCAGCTGTGTGACCATTTCGAAGGCCAGAGCTTGCTGTTGTATTGACTCACACTATATTATCAGGTGTTCCTGTTATTTTGTCCACCCCTTGTACACAGGAGCTGGACAGGAAGAGCTCTCAGCCTTGAATTCCTAGATATGAGTCAGTGCCCATTGTTTTGGCTTGTCACTTCTGACAAGCTGAGTTTGTTACAGAAGACAAAATATGACTGGAATGATTGTGTGTGTGCCAGCAAGCTTCCATATGTGTCTGTTCACTGTTAATTTGATGGGCCGCTGTTTTACTGGCTCATACTGTCTAAATAAATAGCATTTAGACTGAAAAAGGCTTCTGAAAACATCAGGTGGAATTTTGTGTTTTCCCCTGTGTGTGCTATTGCTAGCAACCCTGTATCCGTCCTTTCTTCAGGTATCAGACATTCACGTTGGGCTAAAAATTCCTCCCAAAATACAGACAAATACAAAGTGGAAGCATCAGAAAGAGCCTGTAGTCTTGTTTTGAAAAGATGAACTGCAGCTCAACATTGAGTCTGTTTCTGCTGCGTCCCCACATGCCAAAAGTCTTAATCGCTTTTAATGAGCCAGGGTCCAAGAGTAAGATAATAGATTATGCAACAGAAACAAATGGTCCAGAATTAGAAGTGATTGACCTTTCAAGGTCTGCAGTAGTGCTTTTGTTGATTGGTTTTAAATGTTACCTTTATTTATACAGAATAGGCGGACAGAACAAGCTGGCTGTTTTAAAGAAATACCTGGTAACGGCCGACACCTCACACAGGTCACCAGTCTAAGACCCAATATGCATTCACAGTTTCATTCACATAGCACGAGGAGAACACGCGTACTCCACACATAAAGACACAGCTGGTCATTTCTGTGTGACAAACTCAAAGTTACTCGCTCTGAACCATTTTATGAAATAGGCAGGAGTGTCTATGTGTTTGTGTGTATGCTTGTACACTCATGCCCAGTTTACTACTCCACAACATCATTCCATATTCTTGTAAACAGCTTGGCTTCTGTTAAATCCCCCCACCCCACCCCACACAAATCCCCACACACAATTGAATGAAATTATAACAGATAAGCAGAGAGGCACAAAGAAGTGTAAGAGCAAAAAAAAAACAGGGGGGGGGGTTAGAAGATTGCTAAAGAGAAAAGTGAGTGACAGAGAGAGAGCGCATGAACCCAGCCACATGCAGAGATGCAGAGATGTGCTTGTGGATTTTCCAATGAATGGACAACAAAGCCCAGGGCTCTGATGTGAAGGCAGGCCATCACCGTGGAAACGGATTAGTGACCTAGTCACTCAGGTACTCTGTGGTTATATGTGTCTGCATGTGTGCACTTTTTTGACTGCTTGTGTGCGCACATGTGTTCATTTGTGTGTATCATTTGTGGGCACAGTGAGTACATTTGTGTATGTGCATATAATAAGGTTGAGTTTTTGGTGTGTGTGTGTGTGTGTGTGTGTGTGTGTGTGTGTGTGTGTGTGTGTGTGTGTGTGTGAGAGTGTGTGGATCAGCAGCCTTGTCAGTAAATATAAGGTACAAAGTGGTGTATTTATAAGCCAAAATATTCATCTTCTTTTTTTTGGAAAGGCAGTGGCTGACAGTAGAAGAATGTGGTTGGTTGAATGTGTATTGTTGGTAGCGCAGGGTATAAGGTCAGTGTAGGTATAATAACACAGTGACACAGAAATGAAATAATCAAGTTTGACATATTTCTACTGTTTGTTGCAATCTGCTTTAGTTTGGGGATCACTCAGAAATGTGAAAAACATAATAGCCTTGTTTTATTACGACAGACCTGTATCACAACATGGTCATGTGTTTAGAAATACTTCATATTTTTTCAACATTTTGACAAAAGATGCAGAATTGCACCATTCTTCAATGTCACACTTTGGCTGTAACAAGTATTCTTTAAACAGATTCACCTTCAACTGAGATCCCGAACAGGCCACCTCATGCAATTCTAAAAGAACCCTCTGCACTTCACATATATAAATCTCTCTGTTCAGATACAACCGCTTGTCCAAGCAAACACCTTTTAGACTGTTGTTCTTTGCTGTTAACTCATGAGGAATTGCTCCCGCTGATAAAAACTGAGATAGCAGATACCAGGAGACTTAAGAATGCTATTTTTTCCTTTAAATGTTGTGACTGGCAGGTTCATGCACGCTATATTTATTCCACAAGTATCCACATTTACTGAGACAGAAAACAAGAATCAACAGAATAAGAATAAGAAATAGAAAAGTGATAAAACAGAAAAATCACTTCTGCTTCAGCACACTTCCAGCCTGTCTGATGTCAACACTATCTATTTCCTATAGAAACCTTGTTTTATCTGTTCCCTAGATACTACAAACACAGGCAGTCAACATTCCATGCAAGAATACACCTCTTTTTTTCTATATAGGTGTGTGTGTGTGTGTGAGAGAGAGGTTGTGTGTGTCTTTAGTGAACAATCAGTGTTTGTGCTTGTGCTTCCAAGTATGAAGTCAGCGTGTCCTTGCCTGGCTGTGTGTGTGTGTGTGTGTGTGTGTGTGCATGTGTCAGAAAGAGAGTACATGTATGTGATGGATGTTATGAAGAAATAAGAGAAGAAGATAGACAGAAAGAGAGACAGTTTATTGGAAAGAGAATGGAAGGCAGTACCAGCGCTCAGAAAGAGGTGACAGAGGCAAAACAGCGATTAAAGGCTGAAATAGAGGCCAGAAATGGGGGGGTTGAATTGTCAGTCGTCATTGTTTTTCCTGATGATGCTTTAAGGCTGGCGGTCAGGGCAGTCTTGTGCAGAAACATCTAATCTTAGTAAATAGAAAAAGAACCTGAATACCATCAATAAAATATCCAGATTTTTCGATGAGAGGGCAGAAATCAGACTGAGGCTGTTTTCAGACAGACAGCAACACTGACTGAAAGAACACAGCCCCCCCCCCACTCATTGCTGCTTTGTCACAATTGTGGGTGCAGACAGTTGGTCGTGTCACCGCCACCTGAGACCCCACTAATGCAGCCCCCTTGTGTTGTATTAACACAGTGCTGTTTTCGGTCTCAACGGCAGGTGAGACTTAGAAAATACATTAAAATAATAAATAAGAAAAATCCAAATCCTTGATTTTGTTTTGGAGTCTCCCTGCCTATGATCATAAATAAGACCGGCTTATGAAATTCTTATGGGTTGAAAATGATGTTCATATATATAACCAATTTGCATTAACAATAGATTTTCACCACCTAACACACTAATATAGAAACTATCTGCAAAGTTTCACAGCCAACCCAACATGTTCAAGTATCAGCAAAACCTTTGAAGTCAACATATTTCATTGTTTCCCGACAGTACCCACTCCTTGCAACTAAAGCATTCTTAACATTTTGATGGTTCTGTTTAGGCAACTCAAAGCACTTGGTTGAGGTTAGGGAAAGATTGTGGTCCTTAAATACTGAACAGTCAAGCATGACTGACTTTTTCAATGTTTCAGCAAAACCACAGCCTTCAACCTTAAGGTTACCTTAAAAGTGTTTTAGTATCCTAAACCTAACCAGACATGGGACCCAGGACGTGAACCCCCGTCTCTGATGTCAGAGTCATTTTGCTTTGTATGCCCAGCCTTCCACTGTGCCCTTCTTACAACTTCTGTCCAGTATAAAAGCGTCACACCTCTTGAGTTGCAAAAATGTTGCCAGTGAACATAATCAAGGCAGCAATTATGTTTACTCAATAACACATGTGTTAGTAGTATACAAGGAACACATCAATATTGGCATTACATTGTAGTCTTCTTTCCCACCCACAATGTCTGTTTCTCTTTGGCTTGGCAGATATCTGAAACGCTTCATCACTCATTTGCTTCTGTTCTTTGTCATTTCATGGTGGATGTATACCATCCAATTAGCCTGTCTGAGCTCATGTCCTGGGAGTTTCTGCCCAGAATATATCCGAGCACGTCAGCGCGAGCTGTCAGGACTCAACCATACAGACTGGCAAACCAAACAATTAGCTGAAAGCTGCACAGAGCTGCACACTGGTTTGTTGAGTTATTTGATGAATCATTTTATTCGGTGTCAACATCAATAATATTGCTTAATGGAGCTTTAAATTACAGGGTAGGCAGGGTTGTGTTGTTATGATGATGAGGGTTTTCATGTAAATTCCAGTGCTACATATAATATCTAAAAAAGATTTAACACTTGAGTGCCACAACAAATAAGAAACAACAGCAGGCTGTGTCACAGAGCAAGATTCTGCGAAGGTATTTGACAGCTTTATAGCAGCGTTTCCACAAAGATTATGTCAGTTGTCTGTCTCTGTCAGCTCTGTAAGCCACGTTGCTTGTAATTGGAAGAGTCTTGAAGCAGTGCCAGGATCATTTAATGCTGTTGCTATGTTTTCACCTGTTTGACTGCCTGCTGTGGATCTGTCAAGAGCCAGACTGATGCTCTGTTTGTTCAATTCCTTATGCTGTACCCAACCACCACCAGTAGCTCAGAGGAGTCAGGCCATGTAATGTAATAAATCTGTTAGTAAGAACTTTGTTTTATGAGTGGTTGAATTCTGGCAATTACAAATTCCAGGTCATCTATACCAAGTGTCAAGTGTGGGGAATAGGGGAATAAAAAGGATGAGCTGGAGTCTCACTCACTGTAGGTCTAAGAGGAAAAACGACCCCAAGGATTAAATATTTCTTTTTTTATGTCAGTCATCACTGTTTCTCCTCGTCATGGTCTGAAATGGAAGCTGAACGAGCATGTCTGTACAGCTGCAAGCCTCAGTGAGCACAGTTCACAGGAAAGGGAGGAGAACAGATGGAAGGGGAGTCAGAGACAAGGAGACATGATGGCTGTGAGAAAAAGTGAGGGAAGAGGAGAATAGGATAGAGAAGTTTAACCACAGATCAGGTTCAGATTTTAATCCGTCAATTAGGCCGAGTGAAGAGAGACATGTTCCCTGACACCCCCCTCCCCCACCCCCTTTGGCAACTTTCCTTACTTTCATTCTCATAAAACAGACTTGGTTTGAAATGAAAAGGTTTAGAAGGAGGGAGGAGGCAAGAGGTAACTGTAAAAACCTTATGGTTCATATACGCAAAGATCATTTGCACAAAGCACACAGAGAGAAAAACACAGCGAACAGGATGAGAGAGTCTTTGCTTTGTTAGGGGGTGACATTTCATGTGAGAACAGGAATAAAAGAGAAAGATACGGAGGGGGGAGAAATTGGAGAAACAAGAGAAAGTTAAAGAGAATAGCCGAAATCCTTGTGTTTGGAGTGACGTCTCACCAAAAGAGTGTGGCAGTAATGCAGGAATCGCTGTGTTTTGACAATTAAATACCTACAAAAGAGAAAGAAGATGTAGAAAAGACCAAAGAGTAAGAGATATCACTGCGTTTGAAGAGACATATCTCCAAAACAGAAGGTAAGGAGAAAGAAAGAGATACAGAGACAGAGACAGCAAAGCCTTATCGTCGCCTATTAAAATGCTAATACGCTGAAATTATCTGTCCAGTCAACTGCTTTGTTCTTCTACACACACATATATATATATCTTTTTGTCTTTATCCTTGACTTCACACACACCACTCAGAGGGTAGAGCCGGAGCAGAGGATGGTACACACTGCTTCGCACGCACACACACACACACACACACACACACACACACACACACACGTCTGGCAGTAGACTTCCATGTGAAGTGACAGCAGGGTCAGTGTTGACATTTTAACTGCTGACCCATTTGTCTGGATGAGGAGCATTCTCTTTATCTGACAAACACGCACAAACACACATCCAAGAGTGCATGGCTGCAGCATACACATAAACATCGATGGACAAAATTTTAATAATAGCTCCACATGTCAAATTCAGCCCTCAAGACTACATTTTTTCTATAAGGGAGAGAGAAGTGCCCCTTTTTTTGCAGTGTGCATTGCATCTATTCACTCCTAGACACGCACACAACCAGAGCTGGTGTGTGCGTGTGTCCGTGTTGCAGATAGGCACATAGTGCGGTAGTTACTGCCTACATGACCCCAGGGTGCATCACTTCATATTCTGTCCGTTCAGTTGATCTTGACACGAGTAGAATTAGATGGAAACAAATGAAAGCAATAGAAGCAGCTTATAAACGGCTCTGTGTGTCAGTCAGGGTTGTGCTCTGTGTCCGTGCACCTTTTCAGAGCATAATTGTGAATGCATCTCTGTAGAGCTGATGGCTTATGTAGCTCCGGGGAAGAGTGTGTATGTGGTTGGGCTGTCTGGCTTGCAGGCCTATACAGCAGCCTTTTGCAGCCACTCTGCATATGTTTGACCGATGTGGGTTTCCTGATACTGTAATATATCATAGTCACCCAGAGGCAGAAGTGAACCAAGTGACTGGTAAAAACTAAACAGCCACCAAAGGACCCTAAACAATCAAATTACAAATGAGTAATTTATGTATTTATGTAGTTAATATTGTATGTTTTTACTGTTTGCTTATTTGCACATTGCATAAAAAGGAAATTACACAGAATAACTGCTTTTACCAAGTAATTTATGTTTTTATTTGCAGTTGATTATTTTTCTTCACATTTGTATTTTGTGTTAGTACAAAGTTAATTTCTAATTCCTGATAATTAGTGTTACCTTCCAGTCTCAGTATCAATGACAGTACTTTGGATGTTTTAGCAGCTAGCTAACTAGCAGCTTAAGTTAAAAAAGGACTTTAAAAAAAAAGCCTTATCGATCCAGTTCTGAGTTCCCCCCCCTTTGCTTTCTGCATCCAAATGTCTTAGTGCTCACTTTGCTGTATGAACATATTTAATGTAACTAGAGTTTATGCAGTGAAACTGTGGTGTGGTGTGTGTGTGTCCTCTATCTAAATGTGTAATGATAATTTGGAGTTCAGCCTGTGTTAGACTAATCTCTTACCCTTGAACTACTGTCTACCTGCACAGCAATAAATCACACTGTGTGTGTGTGTGTGTGTGTGTGTGTGTGTGTGTGTTTGTGTGTGTGTGTGTGTGTGAGTGTGTGAGTGAGTGACTGTAATAAATCACTTTCCACAGGTTTCCTCCAGTGCTGTGCTGCAGTACACTGATTATAGAGAGACAGCAAGAGACAAAATGGAATGGGAATGAAGCAAAGAGAGGTTTGGGGAGAGGGGAGGAAGGGGGAAAAGACAGAGAGAGAGAGAAGAGAGATATAGCTGTGTATGTGTATGGACCCACTCATCTCGGAAGTCCTCATTAATATACATGCGGGCACACGCACACTCATCCACACAGTTGGATGTAGCAGCTGGAAAACATGTTAAACCAGGGACTGGAACCCATGACCCCGTCTATTCAGTTAGCCCTCTATACCATCCACTAATTATTTCTCTTGTCGGGTAAATACCAAACATGCATCTGTTCAGATGTGTACTCTGTGTTATAAGTGTGTGTCTAATATAATTGCAATAATCTGGGTTTCATTTTCAACAGCTGAGTAAATACAGTCAATAAAGAGAGTGTATATAATGCTGAATACAATAGCTATGATGATAGATTGCTACTTCAGATATGTATGACATCACACACATCATCTATGCAAGTATGCATATGCATGTACAGTATTCTGACCTTTACCATATAGATTCCAGTTTACGTATTAGGTATGATACTTTAATACTTTTATATTGACATAACACAGCATTAACGAGTGGAAAAGAGTGGAAGTCGGCTGTGAGCACAGTGCATATTCACCATTATAATAAGCACAGACTGAATGGCATGTGTCACATGTCACAGTCATTCAGGCAGCATGCAGCTCCAATCAGGATAATTATGAGTTAGTGAAATATAGACGATTATTGCAAATGGTGATCCACATACTACCATCTGTTCTGCTCTGCTGCACACTCACTCACACTCACACACACACATGCAAGCTTGAGGACAAGTGTGTGTGTCTGTGTGTGTGTGTGTGTGTGCGTGCATATGTAGAAGTTTCTGTGCACAGCCATGCTTTTGTGCTTGTGTGTGTAACCTGCTACAAAAAGGAGCAGTCCCAAACACATCCATACAACGTCACTCTATAGATGCACACACAAGCACTTAATGTACTGTATACAGTATATCATGTACACACACTGTGGTAAGGCAGGAAGACAGGCAGATGGTGAAATGCAGTGTGCTGGACACACATACACAGACATCGAGAGATTAATGCTTTCATTGAGAGATGAGAGATTGATTTCATTTAATTTGGTCAGTGAGCAGACCAACTTCACACAACAGAAGTTGGGAAAAACACTAAGCTAGCACACAGTCTCATTCCAATTTATTTCTATCCCCCCTACTCCACCACCAGTGCATGTGTACAGTACAAGCATGAAAAAAACAGAACATTATTCACATCTGATCTGCTGAATCTGTATGACATAGTACATATCATAACATACAAACACATTTGTATAATGAAGATATGGTTTGAAAATAAAAGATAAAACATAGCCTTGAGAGTTAATTGGTGTTTTCCAAGACTGTGATTTGACAGTGAGAATATGAGCTTGGTCATTACTGAAACCTCTTTTCCCCTGCCACAGGGGAAATGGTGAAATGGTCCAACACATGTTTCCATTTGACAAATTGCTGAATTTGTCCTGGCATGATGTGATTCAACACAAGCAAATGAGTTGAGAAATTTGCACAGAATACAGACGTGATTGTTAAGGTTTGATTACTTACCAAAGTTTCTAAGCAAATCAAATGAATAATAATATTACCATTGGCCTGTATGAAAGCCAGTATACTGAACATCTTTTTCAACCCCGTGTCCCAATTCTGTACTATAGTAATTATGATGGAAGCAAAGGCAGAAGGCAGGTGAGGTAGTATAAACACACACAGGACTTTCACTCGTGAGACCGCTGTTTGTATCCCATGTGAAACCAAAAGTCAAAGCTGACTTATTTTAACTTAAGGTACGTACGTAAGTAAAGTTACGTACGTAACTTCACTTACGTAACTAATGTACTTATTTTTACCCAAATTAACTTTTCCTAAACTTAGAGGAGAGGTAGACCAGGACCAGAAGGGATGCTTGGAGTTCCTATTCAATTCAATTCAAAGGGCTTTATTGGCATGAAAGTATCAAAAACAATGTTGCCAAAGCATCAAAATACAATTTGTCCAAATATTTGTGTCAGCACATGACACACACACACACACACACACACACACACACACACACACACACACACACACAGAGACTCAACTTAGAGGTCACTGTCAGCCTTAAGGCAAAAGCAGTGCAGTCACTCAAGACACACAGAGGAAGTGTCTGAGTGTGTGTGTGTGTGTGTGTGTGTGTGTGTGTGTGTGTGCGCGCGCGCATTTACTCATGTGCATGTGTGACCTGGTTTGTCAATGAGCCAGGGTTTTCAGCAGACACTATTGTGTGACAGGGACTGCTCCTTTTTGTAGTAGATTACATGCACAAGAGCATGGATGACAGTGCACAGAAATGCATACACACACACACTTTACTCCTCTGTGTGCAACATGAAGCAGTCATCTCCTGGCCTCTCTGTTGCCTCGGGCCCAGTTGGCGGCTCACACTGTCCAAGTTAATGGATTCAGGCTCAATCTATTGTGTTGAAAAGACAAGAAATTGAGGGAAAAACATAAGTGGATGCAACACATGTAGATATTGAGACACACTTACAGAGAAACAGGCTACAAACATGAAATGCAAAAGTGTGAGTGCAGGAATTCTCAGATTTGGCATTAAAGAACATCATTCTTTAATTCTGTTTGACTGTGACTGTTAGAGCTCCTCACTCTGCAATTCTTATAGTTACTTTGTGCAGAAAGTAACTAGTAAAGTTGTTAAATGAATATCTTTAGCAGTCTACAATATTGCTTTAGCATGCTCTAAAGTGTAAATGTGATTACTATTAAATGCATCAATATCTTAAACTACCGTAAACTTGCTCCAAAAATAGTCAAAGCCTCTAAATGAACTATAATTATAAACAAAAAATGTAATTTTAATAAACTAAAAAAAGGTGAGGATACAATGGAGCTAAGAGGCTTTACAGTAGTAGTAATAGTAGTAGAGATGTTGTGACAAACCAACTGACCCCAAAACCCATTTATAGCACCATCTTGCATCAGGGCAAAGAAAAGCTCCAAAATGTACAAATGGGATGTGCATTGGTTTGATTTATGTCAAAGAAGAAAACATGAAACCTAAGCTCATCTGGGTTTGAGGGGCGGTGAAGAAGAAATAAAAATTGCCTAACACCACAGGGACTTGGCTGGCTGTAGTGCTTCTGGCTTGGTCGGGCACTCCGATTACTTTTCAGCCGAGGGAATTTATGGCTTGAAAGCCAACTCACTTTTGGATTTTAGGACTCAAAAGTGGACTGCTCTAGGCCTTAAAGTACATGGGGAATGTTTGTGATTGTGGCCCTTACTCATGCCCCTTACTCCTGCCATGACACATTCTGGTCATCTCCTGTTCTGGATCTCTGTGTGTTGAATGCTGAAGATCAATGTAAAATTGCAGCTCTAGCAAAGTTCCCTCTCTTTCAGTTCGATGTATTTGATGCTAATACCTCTTCTTTACCATGTACATCTTGGATAGAAATATGTGCTTTTGTCTTGTAGCCGACCTGGAAATAGAGTTGTGGTAGTATTTTTCCCCACTGTATATTCCCATTTCAAAGTTTTCTTTTGATGATATTCTCAATGTTCCTCAACAAGAAACCCGAATAAGCCAGTTTGGTATTTCAGATAGCTCTAAATACTATGATACCCATGAGCCCCAGCTGCCTTAGAAATGGTGAAGAAGCCAATCAGAGGGCCGAATCCGAGCTGTAGCAAAAGAAAACACAGCACCCTAAATGCCAAATTCAACCAAAACTGACCCAGATTCCATTTCTACAAAATGTAAACTTTAGCTTCCTTTTCTTGGATATGATGTTTTCTTACCAAAATGCCCGTTGGGAGTCATAGTTGACACAGTACTTTGTGTACGTTTTTATGTACACAATCTTGTACCTTTGACTTTATATCTCAGATATCCAGATTTTCTAACACAGTTGCCCATGTTACTGTACTGATGATTAAACCAGGAGAGTTAAATGTGAAGTGCTCCAACTGTCAGTCATCCAACATTGTCTCTATATCTTAATTGACTGAAATACCCCAGAAAAGAACACATGCTTTTAAAAGTGCTTTAGAGATGTGTTCTTTAAGGACAACTTGACGAAGATGAATAGAGGAGCTCAACAATTAGTACACGGAGAGATGAACATCTACGATGTTGATCTCACTGTTTTCCATTTCCTACCTTCGTCTTTGAGAGATTAGGAGATTTGCTGCTTTGCTCTCTGAGGAGGCAGTCAGTGCGGCTGTTGAAAGAGAGGGTAATGTATTGCTCTCTGTTGTGGTGTCCCCTATGGATAGGCCTAATTTATACCACACACGCACGAACAAATCATTCCTCCAAAGGACACATTAGCAGAAAAAAACTGATCTCAGGGGGCAGGGCACACCTTGTGTGCGTCTGTGTGTGTGTTTACATGTTCACCTGTGCATGTGTGTATGTGTGGTTGATTATACACCTGAGTATGTCATGGAAATATTGTGATTGCTCTACATTTCCTTTCCTATTCACACTGGCAATATCACACCTGTTATGCAAAACACCACGGCCTGGATTAGCCTGGGTGCCAGATCCCATGAATCACAGTCAGCACGTTTTGTTTAGCCATTCTGACGCTGCCCCTCTCTGGCATTTTGTTGGTCAGTGTTACCAATCAGAGCAGTGCAGAAATGAAATCAGAACTGACCATCAAAGCGTCAGATCAGTGGTTGAGTTTATGTGGTGGAAGTTTCTCCTTTACCCTCACATACATGTCAAGATTTTATTTCTGCGGGTGTGTGACTAGATGGTCTTAGCATCTGTCTCTCCGTCATCATGGTTGTTATGTAACTGTACCCAGGGGATGTAGTGGCTTAACACTAGCTTATAGCCCACTAGAGCAAAAGGCCGACATGATCTGACAGACTCATAAAAGACAAAGACAGAGATAATGAAGGAGAGTGAGTGAAAGGGTCAGACTGGCGAGTACCAACTCTAGCCCACTTAAGTTTGAGTTCCTTGTGCTTCTTCTTTCTTTTCGCCCTACCCATCTGTCTCTACTAAATTTTTAACAGGGGGCAATAACAAAACTAAATCATCTGGCAAGAAAGAAACAAAGAAAGAAAAGTGAGTCTTTGTACAGTTTTACTCTTTGTCTTTTTCTTTTCCTTGTCCCTGTGTGTCTGTGTGTGTGTGTAGACAAGGTACATGATGGGAAGGCTTTAGTCAATTGTCTGGCCTCAATCAGAATTGTGGGACCATATGTTTGTGTGTGATTGTGTATTGTATAGAGAGAGAAGGAGGAGGGAGAGGGAGTATGCAGCCCTCATCTAATTAGCATGTGTGTAATGGCCTGGCTTGACGCCTCGTTTATGGTTTGTTACACACATACACATCCTCCCGTCCTAAATGATGTTGGTTAACATGACAGAGTTGGTCTCCCCCTCAAAAACTCATGTTAAACTTTATCACACTGTATAAACTACCCATTTGTGTTAAAGTGAAAATG
The DNA here is from genome assembly GCA_002120245.1 of Maccullochella peelii. Classification (NCBI taxonomy): domain Eukaryota; kingdom Metazoa; phylum Chordata; class Actinopteri; order Centrarchiformes; family Percichthyidae; genus Maccullochella; species Maccullochella peelii. Next base: position 41,969 of record LKNJ01000590.1, read on the forward strand.
TTTTTATTATCTTTTGGAGAATGAAGACACACTGAAGAGAGTCTGACTTCCCTTTTCACACTATGCGAGGTCCTGCATGTACTGAGGACCCACAAATAGATTCTTCATTTGGGTTTGTGGTTCTATATACTGTTTAACCGTAATGACTGAGAGAACCCTCTGATTATGTAAAGCAGCTCCAGGCCACATGTGCTATGTTAAACTGCAGCCGTCAGATCAGGCTAAATCACAAAAGGGGCTGTTTCCCATCACTGATTGAGACACTGCAGATTCATGCATCATATATTCAGCTGTTTACTCAAAGTTATAATCCTTAAGTTTCATTAAATCAAAACCAATTTGCATACAATTTATGATGAGCGTTTTGTCCGCAACAGCCAATCAATGCATTTCAATTTTGTAATTGCCTCTAGTAGTTTTCATTGTTACTGGTCCACCTACTGGAGTCCACCTTTCATGCACAGTACTATTATGTACCCACACAGGAAACAATGCATGAATGTACTGGGTGTGATGTGGGAATGTGGACGACAAATGGTGATGAGTTTAGTATTACTGTGTTGACTGCCTCCTTTAGACTTATTTATTAAAACAACATGAGGTGATGAATACTCTCTTTTTCTGTAGTTACTCTTGTTCTGTTGCATTCTGACCGAGTAGCTGCTGAGAGCGCGTTTACTCATCGATATGTGTGATTTTGAATATAGTTACCACCACTAACCCTGGGTATTGGCGGGGGGTAAGTGTGAAATCTTAAGAATGATAGCTTTCAGTTACATATCAAAATAATTCAGTCCAAATGTGTCTGCTAACAGCAACAGGTCGCCTTCATGGAGTTGTGGCAGTTTACTGATGTCACTGCACTGCATTTGAAAACTGCCCAGTGCATCTTTAAAATGATTCAAGGTAAATCAGAGGCCAGTGTGGCACTTAAATAGTTCACGTTCATGTTGAACCATTAGATCTCAGTGCTTCCCTACCTTTTTGTCGTACGTACCCCCACAGCCCTATCAGATGAGATTAAGTATCCCTTTATTGACACTACTCGACACCCTACAAATGTGCTCATTTAAACTGGTGTTGCACTTGATGTTATTCGATACTGTAAATTACTTTTAACTATTCCGACTTCTTTGCTCGTTTGCGACTAGTTTTCATACACTCTCAATCGCAGCATGTGGTGTTCAGGTGTTCCAACTGACTCAGGTTGGTTGGCGGTGTGTCCAGTGCAGTCTGCCATTTGTAGCTAGCAATTTATTGGTTACTGTGACAATAAATATACTGGATCAGCCTCACATCATTTGTAATCTTATCTGTATGTTTTTTTTGTGCCTAAACTCAAACATGTGGCTATATTAATTTTTAGCAGATCATAATTTCTATTTTTATTTTTCAAATTAGCTGAGCTACTCAATCTTACCACGTACCCTCTAGCAACTGCAGAAGGGAACCTCAGAGGGTACTTCTGTTTCTCTATTGCAGTCACTGATTTCTGGTTGGGAGTCACTGTGCATCACAATAATGTGCTTTGCAATGGTCCATGCCTGTAGAACCATTTCTGGTAAATGTGAAAATAAGGAATCCGAGAAAGTTAGCCCAATCAGACATATGGCTCATTAAACCAGATATGTACTGTAGGCACAATATGCAACAGAAGGTATTGAGTATGTAAACATAAACAAACCATTTGAGACAAGCATTCAATCTGGAGATATTCTGTATTCTGATTGCAGCCTCTTAGACATAATCTCTGCTTCACTCACTATGATCACAACAACAGAAATGTTGTTTTCTCCTTCTCCTTTGTGCTGGTATATGACATTAACCAACAGAATACCAATAGCTACCAAGAACTGCTGGGTGGCCATTTACAGTAACTACCCTGTTTTATGTGTATGTGTGTGATTTGCATTAAAGGTGCAATTAAAAAAACTACTAAATATCAATATAATTGTATTTGATAAATATTTAATAAAAATGACTGTAAATTAAATTGGTCATTTATTCAAACAACAAAATTAAATGCTAATGAACCTAACATACACTAACATACACTAAAAGAAACCATTGGTTGGACAGGAAACACAGTAGTGGTCAAAATGTCAGTGAAAGTAAAGGTCCAAGTGGTTTTGTAATCTAAAGCAACTGTGTTATTTTATGAAGTTGACTAAGTTTTCTTTACATTTACAGTTCCTTCTAAATTCATGTTTGGTTATCAGTTGATTTGGTGTCTGTGTTTAATAAATGTTTAAATAAATTATTTGCCTGTCATTTGATCAAAAATTCATCATTTTTGTCACCTTCTCCTCAAATATATTTGGTGAAATGGGGGAGACAAAACTGTTTTGCTCCAATATTGTACAAAAAGTGAACTCTGAGATGATGAAACCTGAGCAGGCATTGAAGTGATTATTGTGTCAGTCAGTACTCTACAGATGCTGTTTTGCTACAGAGCAGGGAAACCCTAAATGTGTGTGCCGTCTGTATTAGTGTTTGTAGTATATTGCATCCTGACTTCTTTTGTCAAGTCTAAAAAGCAATTACTGTCAAGATTTAGTTACTTTAACTTGTGATGATTTGCTTTAAAATATACATTTTGCTGTTATTGATTCATCCAGTGAAACTTTACAAAGCAAAGTAGAACACACTGACTGTGCTGCACAGCTGGGGGTGGCCAGTGTGGAAGAGAGTTCACAGGAAAATAGGAAGAAAAATAAAAAGTAGAAAAGAGAGAGAGAAAGAGAGAGAGAGGCCAAGAAAACAGAGAGAGAATACAGAGGGAGCTACCTCCGGACACTACAGCAAACGGATATATGTGTGTGTGTGTGTGTGTCTGCCAAAACCAAGCCAAGCAGGGATGAAGAATGAGGAGGCTCTGAAGGAGCCAGGTGTTCAAAACATACAGTTACACACACACACACACACACACACACATACACACATACACACACACACACACACACTCTCTATACAACAGCTGGGTAAGATCTAAGGTTGCACTTGTTTTGCATGACAAGGTTACTAGGTTAAAAAGCTGTGCAGATTTTCCATTGAGACAACACAAACCAGTCATTGCTAAAGTACACAAGGGGCCTCTTGAGCCACCGTCTAATCTCAAAATAATATATAAAAGTTTTGTTTTCAAGACTCTATTAAACTTTGAATCCACAGAAGCAAACATTTAACAAGATATTAAGATAGTTGCAAAGTAAACAAGCCACAGAAGGGAAAGTTCTAAATTAGTAATAAGTCACAACAGAATGTGCCTGTTTCACTGCTTGCAGCTTGATATGTTTGTTTAGTTGTTTTTTCTCCATGGTTTGAGGAACGATAGACTAGTTCTGGCTTATGATAATACTAAACAAGAAGAGATCCTTCAGTGACTTGTCCCTCGGTTGCCTCCAGTAACAAAACTTCATGATAAAAGTCAAGTAGTTTTTGAACAGTAGGTTAATAATGTGGTTGTTGAGCAGCACATTAACACAAGTTTGGGTGGGAATACAAATATCTGGATATACTTTTTAACTAGATAATAAAGACTTGAATGAAGTGAGAATTGTCCAGGATTCTGTGTAGTGCTCTGTAGAGTCTGTTCTGTTAGAGGTTTTTCTTTCTGTATGTGTTTGTGTGAAGTTCATTCTTTCCATGAACATGAAGTAGAGTAGAGAGAGGGGGAGGAGGGAGAGAGGGACGCAGGCGCTGGTTGGGTATGAGGAATATACACTACCTCCTAGTGTAATGCTGCATGCAACAAATTCCTATGTGAAAACATTGCACTGTACACTTCAGGTTTAATTTGACTGAGGGGTTCACTGAAAGACTGATCACCAAATTCATTTCAAATGATTCATTTCTAATAATTTATCATTCATAGTATTTTGTCTTGTATTTTGTGTTTTTCTTTCCTTTCAAAATTAACTGAAAATGTATCATAATTACATTCACGTGTGCTGAGTGTGAAAAAAGCAGATCAGGAGCAACAAGGCCTCCTAAACATTTCATTTCTGAGTCTTTGTGGCTTCATTTCAGACACTAGAACACGTCCAAGTCTTAGAAGTGCCAAGTTGCTGATTATTTCCTCATGATGTGAATGCAGCATTGCCTCGTTCCCTCAGGCACTGTGAGGAGATGCCAGGAGGCACCGAGCCATTTGACAGACTGAGTATTTCATTGCAAAGTTATTTTTACTCCATTGATCAGAGCCTTTAAAGAATATTGTCTTGAGCTAGAACAACAAGCGCCTAGACAATCATAGCCGAGCTTAACACCGTGTCCCCACAGAGCAAACTGGACAGCTGTGTCAGACCTTTTGACAATCGCAATATCTGCCTGTGACCTATTTACTACAACACACACACTCACATACACACGCAGAGTTCCATGAGTTAGAGTTAAAGAAGGAAGGGTTTGGGATTTTCTTTAGGCCTAGAAGCAACATTTCAGTCGCCCCCACCCCCCTCTACCTCTCTCCCTGTAATAATGCGTTCTACCAGGGCGTCTTTGATATGGAGATTGAGACAGAGCAGGCAAAAACACAGAATGCCGACCCAGAGATTTTTCCCAAACTCCAGAACAATGCAGGTGGATGTTGGGGAAAGCGTTGGGGTGAAACATTAAAGATCTTTTATGATGAAGTTAAGCTTTTGTTGTAGATGAAGAGAAAAGATTTTCAGAGCATGCTAATCACAGGCTAACAGGGAACTTGTTCATTTCTTGAACAGATTGTTTCCCAAGTACAGAATAGCTTTTTTGCTGTCTTTTTTCTTTTCAACACAGTATGCATTGTTGAAATTGTTTTAATACAACAATGGTGCACGAGCTGGCAAGACTGATCAGCATCGTGGTCCTGTATCTGCGCTGGAAGTGATCCTCACTTTACTAGTGGAGTGGAGTAGTAAACAACATTGTGCTTCCGTGTCTGTGGGCATTAAAACGAGCGTGATTGGCTCTTGCCTGGTTGTCGCTCGCATTGCGTCAGAGGACATTTGCACAAAGTTGAGCTTTTTTCAAATTTCCCCTGTAGTGCTGCTGGGCACCTTCTCTGTAGCTCACTGAGTGGCGCCGGGCTGCAACCCCAGCACACGTGCACGAGACACATTCTGCCAGGTTTTACATATCCCAATGATCAACAGGTGGTGGTAATGCGGCAAGAAACGCATTCAGGGAAGAAGAAGACTGCTATCAAATTAAACATGCATGTAAACAATGCAAGTTTCAAACTTTTGAGAAAAAAAATGTTATTCAGATGTTTTATGAGGACGGAAATGCGTTCAATTCATTTGTTAAAACTCAAGTAGCAAGTACCACTGAATGTAAACAATACACACAGGCAGACATACACACTGCATCAATTATTTCATGTACTGTATGATTATGTGAAAACCAAATCCCAATTTCTCTTTTCTTGGAGCAAGTAGAGACTTAATACCCTGGCTGAGACCTTGAAAGACTAAATATGTAGCTCCTCACTGTGGGAACCACTGACTGGCACAGTAATCCATTTACTCTAAGCGAATAAGCCCTTTACTGTAATCTGCTTCTAGTTTCAGTTAGTAGATTGGTAACAATTTCATGTGCATAGAATACATAAGAAATACACCTTGTACCAATAATTTTGGAAACCCCATAGTGACATAAAAATATTACACCCAATGTTCCATTAACAATAAGGTTTGCAAATGTTGAGGAGTAGGTCAATTAAGTCACTGTCTGATATGTCCATTCACCATATTAGGAACAATAAGAACATATTCAGTCTTTCAGTCCTACCTTAGTGAGCTCAAACCCATCTGTTGGATATGAGTCAAAGAAAAATGGCCTCCAATCATGACACCAATGTGTTTATTTGTTTCTTGTTAAAGTATGGTGATATCTATATTATATTTTTTATTTTCTTATTGTCAGCAAATGCCATGGAATATAAAAAATCAACAATGAACTAATCCTACTAACAAGTACTGTGTGTGTATCCAAAGCCTAATATATCTTATCCCTCTGTGCCATAGAGCTCCGTTGTTCTCCAAAACTATTAAAAACACATCAGTGAGCCACACTGTTGTTCCTTCATTACCATGAACACACACACTGCAGTGCATTTTTACTCAATCGCACATACACCGTCCTGCTGCCCAAATACTCACAAGAGCACATGTGGATTAATCCACTGCTGAAAATAGTCCCCAACAAAAGCATGATTTCCTCCTTGCTAAAAACTACAGTGCCTTGCTGCTTTAGGAAATTACAGAGTTTTTAAAAAAGGAAATATATTATATTTGTGACCAGTTTTTCATTCATGAAGATTTTCATCTTCAGTGGGAAAGAATGTGCTTAGGGCTTAAAACTACAAATAGTAGTTTTTCTGGATTGCAGATGCTGATTTTCAGCTGCTGCTTATTGATGTTTAAGTCATGAGTCAAATATTAAATTACATTTAGCCATGTAACATAATAATGTACTACTCATTGTTTGCCCCAGGAATTTATTCTCTCAAGGCAGTCTTTTGACTATCACAGAATAATAAAACTGTACAAGGAATTTAAGTATTTTGATAATGTTAATGACAACCAAACAAATTCAGGCGTGCTTGTTTGAAAACTGATTAAAACGTCTCAGGACGATCAATCCAGGTAAAGGGCTTCCCATAGACAATGAGTGCAATGCTAATCAATTCTGCACAAATTATGAAATCAAACCAGTGGACCTTATCTGCTGTTTAATAATGGCCACATGAAGCACTAATCCTATGGTGTTCCTGTTTCCCCAGCAAAAGCCACTGGGCTTTTTCTCTTTTTTCCCATCCACAACATCACTCTGGGGGAGATGGTGGGGGTTGGGTATTTAGTAGAAAATGCCACATCCTTGTGATTTTCTATCTCAGTGAAAGAAACAAGCCAAAAGGCATTCTAGTGAATAATTAAACAGAGACTCGTGTCATGTTATTTTGGATCTGTTTGCATCGAGCTGCTGTACTGTGGTTTTAGCCTGAAACTGCAAAACCCCAAATGAATGTCAGGATGGGAATGACTGGAAGGGACAGGACTGGCTGTGTGTTAGGAATGTCTTGAGTGTGTGTATTTCTCTACTCATGTACTCTGTGAAAGCAATAGATATAGAATGTGTGATGTATTTGACCATGGTAACTACTGTGGAGAGCATTTTGGTATTCCTTTAAAAAAAAGAATACAACAGATTTATTTGTGTGTTTTACTGAGAAAGAGACAGAACTTAAGAGAGGTGTGGTGCATTGTCAGCATCAGCATCTATATAAACGCTCAGCCAAACAGGATTACAGTTCTTTTCCTGCAAATGACCTAACATTGATTTTGTATTTCTCCCTACTTGCTCGCAAATGTGAGAGATCAAGAGATTTAGAAAGAGACATAACACATTTTTATCTGTAAAGCCACCATGGCAAGTGCTGTTAATGAAATGTGTTTTTTTTTTTTATTCCTTTGCTTTTCAACATCTAATCACATTCTTTTGTGCCAGCACATTTGTATGGAATGTAAGGCTGGACAGAGCTATCTGTCTGGGCAAAACACACACACAAAGACTCCCAAACACAAACACATGCACAAACAGAGAGCTGGGCCATTTAGCATTCAGAAGTCACTAAATGCCAAGGTTACCACATCGATACACAATTGATTTTGCACACACTGCTTGTGAGTCTGGTCTCACACAGGCACAACACATAACCCTCTGCCTGATGCACAGACTGACACCTTACACATGTTCAACAACTTGGACCAAGTTCTCTTTCAGTCACAACTCAGCAGTGAAGATGCAATGTGGAATTTAATCAAATTCTGTCCTTGAAAACAGTAGGATTTGTAGTGGTGTAGAAGGGAGAAGATGGGAGAGGGATGTGGTGGGACAGGGAAGATGGCTACGGGAAAGACTGCAGGACTACCTCGAGGCACAGCAGCCAAAACGCTGAAGAGGAGGACACAGCAGAGTCCTGAATGAATAGTGTTTGTGCAGGTTGATGGCAGCAGCTTGGAGTGCCGATGCTCTCTATGTGACTCTGTTTGGCAATTCCAAACCAGGAATTGTCCTTCAGTTGCTTTACCTTTGTCAGTCTCATGCCACAATTTTTAGTCACACCATCAGCAGACATCACCATACTTCATTGCTCAGTCATTTCTTTTTTTAAGATTTTGGTTGCTGTTGTTGTTACATTTATTCATTCTCCAAATTCATCATTCCTTTTTTTTTTCTTTTTGGTTGTGTTCTTTCATAGGTTCTCCAATGCCCTCCCCCTCCTGTCCATCATCTGTCATTGACCAATCACATCCACAATCAGCCAATCCACATGACAACCCATTGTTAGGCGACGTGGCTGAGCCAGACTCAGAGGAAGAGGAGGAGGAGGAGGAGGAGGAAGAAGGGGAAGAGGAGTATGCAGCCCGATTGTACTTACCTGTAACACATGGTAAAGGGACTTTACTTTGCTTCATTAACAACGTTTTTAGAAGCTATCTCATTTCTTTTTGGACTCTAAACTGGAATTTAATTGATTTACTGCGTGATTATTTCCCTTTTATTAAAACTCTGCTCTGTGGCATTCATATGGGAATACATTTTCTTGTCAAATATAAATATAATGAATATACAGAATATAATCTTTCAACATCTTTATCCCAAAAGAACTGAAAAACAGGGTTTTATCTGCAAAACCCCCATCGGTCAAAACCTAGTCCTTTGTAAAAGACTGGATATTTCCACTGGATATTATTATTATGCGTCTGTGTTTGGATTTGACTGTCATGTGTAGCAGATCAGAGCAATTGGATTGTTTTGAAAATCACATTCGGCACTTCCTCCCCCCTCTCAGGAACTGTTGTGTCTCAATCTAAACATCCAGCTGCTGTTGGAGATGTTTGGCGGCATGTGTGTTCACATGCTCTGAATATTCAGATACCTGCTCTTTCTTACTATATATTGCAGACTCCACCATATGAGCTGTAGTTGTTTTTCATGTTGCTTATGTGTGATAAATGTTGATGATCATGACACTCGTGACACTTGGCAAGCATCACAGTATGGAGGCTTGAACTTCTGATGACTTCCAGTGTGCTGCCAATGGTTGTCCTCAGTAGATCAGCCAGCCTTGGTGGGAGTCGGATCACTTTCTCCATCTCTCTCTGTTTCTCCAAGCCTTGTTTGCTTACCAACATTCCCTTCCTTTCGTGTCTGCTTCTTTATCACACAAAACCCTAAAACTTGATCTACACTAGGAGAGCAACTGACAGATATTAACACAAAAGAGACCAATTAGGTTTGGCAGTCCAAGGGAAGGTCAGAAATCTGTGAATTAAAAGACGTAAATAACTGTGACTGCTATTTTCCTGTTTGATTTTCAGTATCTAACACACAGTTTGCACAGAAAGCGGGACTGGAAAAACATGCAAGAGGCATTTTTAAAGCGGGACATTTTGAAAGCAATCTTCTGTAATTCAAAACACTGACATATTTTGGCTGCAGTAGCCAGAATCAGGGGTCTATTACAGCCACCCTCACACATTAAAGCTTTGTTAGTTGTTCTCGAGGTCTACCTGACATTGTTATATTTCTTTTAGTTCCTTTTAATGCACCCAGTAAGGTTATGTGAGATTCTTCTACCCACTGTGTAATGCACAGACTCAGCCAGTGTGATTCAACAAGTCATTTTGAGAATATTTAATTAATTTTATTGATTAATATTTAGCAAAAAGTTTGATTGTGATTGTATTTATTAGCATGTAGTTGGGTATGGTTTTAAGGTTTTCAGGCTGGTTTAAAATTCAGCCTCAGTTGATTAAGCTTGGTTTTCATCCGATGGGGCCTTTTCTTCTAGTAGGTTCATATGATAAAAGCACAGTTTTGAATGTGTTTGCATTTTAGTGGTTGTACATCTGAGTTGGTTTGGACAGACAAATGTTTGCCAGTATATCAAGCTGATGTTAAGTGGATCATGATGGAAACCATGTTGGGACGTGGAAAGAAAGAAGTGCTGGAGGGACATTAGCGAAAGACTAGTAGAAATCCTACTGAAAGTATCACAAACATGACCCAGTTGAAACTTTGGCTAGATCAGTATTATGTGGTTATAGTGGAGTTTAATTAAAACTCATATAATTCAGATCAATTACACCAAAACAAAACAAGCAACTTTGTTTTGGTCAGGAACTGCCTAAACAGAACATTTGGTATAAGACAAATCCATGGCAAAAAATGGATTTTCATTCTTCTATGACAGCTTTTCTAGCAAACTAACTCTATATTAGTGCAGCGTGCAGACAACATTTTTCATTCTCATATCAACAGCGGACAGACCAAAGTTAGACAGCAGCCATTTTTTATCACAGTCCAACAAGAGCCTATTTGACTAGAATTTGGCATATCAGGATCTGCTCTGGTTGCCATCAGGCCTGCTCCTGGTGACTCCCCACATGGCAAATGTTAGGCTGCAAGTTGAGGATGAAACCCTAGTCTGGCTGTTTGAACCACTGGGGCCACAGGGGCTGAGTTTGGTTCAAATCAGATCTGATCTGAGACCTGTTTTCCTGTGGAGGTTGACAAGCACCAGATGTCAAGTCATGTTGGCGGGCCAATGACCATGGATCAGTCTTCTTATAGATAGGAGTTTGATAGGAAACAGACTTTGATGGTTTGAAGAAAGCAACTAAGACAACCACAATTAGAGTCAGACTACATCACGAGAGGCAGCTTAATAGGAGAACTAAAGAGGGAGGAGATTTGGAAGGAAGGAGAGTGAGAAAAAGAAAGACAGCTGCATGGAATGATGGAAATAGAGAGACAGACAGACGTCTCCTCGTGTATACATTGCCATCTAAACATAATGAGAAACAGCTCTGAAACAGGGTCTTGAAATGGCTAAAAGGTTGTACATGTGTGTGCATATGTGTGTGGTCCTCTTTCCTAACCAACCAATGTTCAGCCAAACATCTAAAATATCACTTTCACCACTTCCTGCACTTTTTAGACATGCTTTTTTTCTCGATTCACTCATATCTCTCTGTATCCTTTCCTCCAGTTCTCTTCTCTTTGCACCAGTGATTTTGTGGGAAGTCAAGCACTGAAGTAAAGTAAACGAGAGGCCTAGCTTATATAGTCTTGCACACACACACACACACACACACACACACACAAATGCAGAAACCAATCTTTTTTTAAACTCCTTGTTTACAGGAGGAAGAAGCTGAGCAGGGGAAAAAGCAGAACACATCTTTTTATTTGCTGTGTACTGGGACGACCAAGTGTTGTATGAAGCAGTGGACACTTTTTTCAGTCCATAAAGGCAGTTCCTGAAAGTCTGTCTCACTGTCCTACACGGAAAATGGGTTTCAGGGTAGGAGCCACAGAACATAAAAGCCAAAGAGATATTCCACACCAGGCCCATTCATATAAACTAGTGTGACAGTGATATACAGGCAACATTTATGGCTGACAGAGGACACAGTTTACCAACTGAAATTGTGCTGGAACATTAATTTTCAAGAAAACAATTTTGTCTGATCCCATGAGCCTTATTTTTCAGGACCAGGCAGAGTAAAGGTTGTAGTTTGGCATTGTTGCATCGGGTGCACAGTATTGTGCCTTGTTTGTGTCCTGTTTGGTATCTTGGTGAGGTTTCTGTGAACCTGGCTGCACTGACGGCAGAGGGAAGGAACAGTTGTAAGTCAGGAACAAACACAGTGTCATTTTGATGTCAAGAATGACCGGGATTTCCTTGTGCCGACTGCCTGCTGAGACCAGGTCAGTGGCTGATGGTGGAAGGCAGAATCATGTGTGGTCTTGATGCAGGCGCAGATTGGCCCTAAAAATGACATAAACCAGGTGGAGTAGTGGTGTTTGCAGAAATGGGGAAGCACGTCTAAGCCACCAAACCTGCCCAGGAAAAAAGGATAAAGTAGATCACATAGCTCCATGAAAGATCAAAGGCACATTTTATGTCATTTCTCTACTCTTCATGACTCCAGGACTATGCTTTCCCATCAGTCCATATCCTCATCCATAAACACTGGATTGTTGGGTGTGCAGCAGTGTCATGTGTTTTTCCTTTGTGACTGGTTGGCTGAGGCAACACATTTTATTAACACAGTAGCTGCAGCAATAATGTTGATGTTCAAATTCATTTTTGTTGATTTAATCAAATAACTTAATGAACTCAAATTTTCTCTTGATAACTAATAATTGCAATCAATCACTTGATGGATTTATACTACTGTATGAATGGAATAACCATATGAAGTTGTTAGCAGAGATGTGCACATTTTGAGGGACAATGGCTCATTTTTTTCAAAAAGGGGAACCCCACACCCGCTGTGCTGTCTCGATGTCTCCTTCTGATGTTGGCATACTATTTAAAATGTTATACCTAAACACACGAATACATGCAAGGATACATTTGATGATACACATACTGTAGAATAACAATGTACAATTGAATTGTTGTGTAAAAGTGCACATCTTGTCTTGTCCATGAATTCATAACTACTTCCAATTTAGACAAACATATACTAATAGAGATAAAGTATACAAGAACTGGATGTTAGACATTTCAGGTAATGATAAACCTGGCTGCTGCTTTGAAACCGGGTTTCCACTTCCCTTTGCTGCCTCCCTCAACTCTTTGAAGAGGCCATTATCATTGAAATGCTGCAACACTCAATTTGAACATTATATAATCACTTATCAAAGTGGTAGAAGCCAAAAGGGTCTTTTGTTTTTTTTTAATTTAGAGAGGTCTGAGTGTACCTCAGCCAACTGCCGTCTGAACATGTTTTGCTTGGTGGTCCGAGCAGTAGATGAACTGCAGGTGAAATCCAGAAAACGTGAAAATGTGGGCAGGCATGATCACATCTTCTCTACAACCAGCAGTGTGTGACAGCAGCAGGCAGCAACCCAGTTTGGATGCACAGTCACCTGGTTATTGTCTTAACAACAGCATTTTATTTGGTGTAACAGCAGCTCGAGCCACTTTACCCAATATGTGTTAGTTTATGTAATTACGATAGAGCTTAAATACACCATTGCTTTACTCCAGCTGTTGGCAATAGTGGCTACCTTAAATTCTCAAAATGTGTTTACCTCAACAACGCATCATTACACATGAAAGTATCCCCAGAAAAATGCATTCACTAAATCTGGACATTATCTGCAATTTAAGAGTAACATTTCATTAAACCAATCTAGTATCATAGTTCAGTGTATTATGTATGTATTTATTTATTTATTTGTTCAAAATATATGTTGAAGTTGGTTGTGGTGGCTTTTAATAATCACAAACTGGAGCTGGTGGATTTACCCTCTTTTTATGTACCACTATAGCCACTGAGAACATATGGTTGCTTACTTATCAAAGCTTGTGTTGAAACTGCCACATCCCTTTAAAGAAAGAGATGCAGATGTACTGTGGATAGTGTGGAAGAAAGGTGTTTGCTGCTGTTTAAATTAAGTAGACTCTAAGACTCTAATCAATGTAGATCTCCATGCAGTGGGAAGCCAAATGTTGCCTGACAACAGAAGAGTCTGAGCTGGGATATTTATCTCCCTCTCTCTCATTCACACACATACACACGCACTCACATTTGCACAATTTCTTTTTCTTAGTTTATAGTAGCAGGCTGAACAGTGAGCCTTTGCTTTTTTCCATCCTCAAAGTTTAACACAGGGTGGGACACAGACACTGTATTATTTTATTCATACTGCTGCCTCAGGCTAAGGCTTCCTCTTGCATTCTCCTCGTAGTCAACAGCGCTGCTGTGTTGGTCTGAGGGACAAAAAGATGTATTCACTTTGACAGAAAAATTCCAACATGGATCATAAACAAACCTGTTAAATTATTGTTGATGGTAACAGGTCATCACTGAAGCTCTTTGGTTGGGTGTAGCAGAGATTTTAGACTCCTTGTCTTGCTTGAAAATCAGTTTTCAAACCATCCGTGTAATGCATGTCAGTCTCTCAGAAAGATAATGGTTAATCGTCTTATTATTGATGACTCTTTCTGGATCAAAAAGTCTGATGCAAAACTAGTCTTTCATGATCTTCAAAACAATACCTGTACGGTCGAAGTCCCATGTTGCCATAGGAGACTTCTATTCTGATTTACTGTGGCTTATTATGATTTACATTTAATTGCCATTTGCAAGTATAAATCATCATGTAATCTCAGGCTATCTATTTTGACAAGTGAATTGCAGACTGGTGCAAATAAATCCTCATATTACTGCTTGAGACAAACCGCCATAGCCATATGTTGCGTATTAATAACTTTCAAACTGCCAAGCATTGAGTGTTGCTCTGAGAAGGATCATCTTTACAATGTGGAGAAGCTTTACAAACAATCAGCAATCACACCAAAATGATCCATTCAAAGACAGGACATTCATTACAAGACAATTTCTGAACTGATCAAAAAGTCACATTAGATTCAGTTCCGGTTGATGTTTGCTGTAGATGAACAAGGTAGTGTTCATTAATTCTATAATAAATACAGTAAATAACAAACTGCACCAGATCTCTTTTCCAATACGCTCTTAGCTCCATAAATTGTTTTAACCCAGCAGTGGCATTTGTTTTCAGACAAGTGAACAAAGACAGTGTAATAGCTTGCCTCACACGCACAGTTTGTCTTTTTCCCCTGAGAGTGAAAAGGCGCCAAAAACCCTCCACTGTCAAGCCTTTAGATGCCTCAGAGACGCCAAGGCTATCAGCTCGGAGCGGAAAAGGCAACTGAAAAAAGACACGTTTCTTTGCAAACGATGGGATGACGCCAAGGCTTATTGACAACGTCTATACTGAAAGCAAAAAGGAGGTCAGACCGAGGCGGAGAGAGAAACACGAATAACACTTAGTGCTTTTTACTTTGGGACCAAGTAGGCAATTCTCCTCAACACCAGAACTAATCAATGAGCCATTTAATGAAAGACAGGAAGGAGTGCGAGAGGGAGAGAGAGAAAAAACATATTTTTCCTCAACACTAGACCTAATCAATAATTAGGAGGAGAGGAGAGAGAGAAAGACGAAAGAAAGAATCTGTCTTGACATGAGAATGAATCAATGAGATTGAGGGAGAGAGTGGTTACAAACTGCAAAAAAGATATTTGGAAAAAAAAATGAGAAGAGAAGAGAATCAATCATTGATCAGGCTAATGAACCTCAGGCTAGTGGCTGGTGGCTGGGATTTAAGCCTCCAACACACACACTTGGAAAAAGGCCACAGACACACAGCTAACGTCTGACGCTGATTGCAGAATGGAGTCACTTAAGTAAATCAGAAGGTTGTAGCAGACTCCATACAAGGAGACAGGGAGGCAGAGAGAGGCAGACAAAGAGACAGAGTGGAAGGGAGATAGAGGATAGAAGATGAAGAGAAAGAGAGAGAGAGAGTGTGTGTGTGTGTTTGTGTGTGTGACAGCCAGTGCACTGTCCTGACTATGAAATGAGACACAGATGGAGGAATGTATTGAAATAATATACTACAACCCCTTTGTCAGAGTTGAACCCAGCTTATATTTTATGTGCAAGTAGTTAAAGTTCTTCATTTTGTTTTTGATTTGTCCTCATCTTTGCTATGCTATGCTCTCATTGCTCTGCTGTTTTTCAGCTTAGCACTACTTAGAGCTTAATTGTGAATCATGGGTCATGGGTCATGTTTGGCTTGTAGGGTTTCACCAGGTACTGTCGGGTTTGTGATGACATAAAGTAGTTAAACTGTAGAACTGATTTTTGAATGCAGTGAAATTAAATTGTATAATATGAGCAAACTAAAAACGACAGTTTTATGCTCTCCATAAGCAACCAAATTTTTGGTGTCCTTATCACAAAACGTGTCCAAAATGAACAACATGATGCTAACATCTACTGCAGCATGATGTTTGAAGATAGGGATGCGGAATAAATAATACTAACCAATCAAATACAAATGGAAATCATGTCCCTCTTATTAATGTCCCTTGATGTATTTTCCAGATGCAGCTTCTTTATCGTTTCAAAGCACTCTTATACATCGTATCCAGAAATAGCTCACCCCAGGGTAATGCTGGCTTTGCTTCTGCTGTGTGGATTAGTTATAACCACAGACTGGGCCCAAGGACGCCAATTTACACACATCTGCTGAATAAGAGAGTTTACGTATGTATACACTTGGTACACTTTGGAGTGTGAAACAGGGTTTTTAACCTAAACCATCTTGATACTGCATGTGCCAGTTAAAAATGTCATATCTGAGCCAGAGTAAATGGAACCATGGCCAGTGTATAATGATGTTATTTTCACATCTTTTAAATGTATTTGTTCTAGACGTTACTCAGAAGAATGGATTTCAGCACTACCCCTGTCAGTTAGCCTGTATATCGACCAACAATTCTCTGTGCCCGGGTCTGTATGGAAAGCCTGTTCTTGACTCTCTGGAAAAAGACAGACTCGCTGCCATGAATGAAATGGGTCCAAACAAACCTGTCACCACACATCTAATGGAAGCAGAGCAATTACACACAAGTTTGTCTCGGATGTACGATTCGCCTGAACATTTCTTAATATATAAATTACTCCTTAAATGTTCAAATTGATGAGGAGACAAGCAAACAAGTCAAGGCCTTGTTGTCAATACCTCCTTGAAACTGTCTGTTGCTCTTGAAAAGAAAACCCTTGCTTAATTATTGAAAGCAGAATTGAGTGTAATTGTACAAAGAACATGGTTTTGTGTGTCACAAATGGAATGTGATGGTTTTAAATGCCGTCTTTTCTTTTGGTGGTTTGCCAACAGGTCCTACCAATATTATATACAGTATATTATAATTCCAAAATTACCATTATGAACCTTACAAAAATATCTCTTAACAGCTTTTGACCTGCCACCTCTATGGTTATGATATGGTTAAGTTTAGGCAAATGAAACTATATTTGGTTAAGGTCAGGGAAAGTTTTTGCTCAAGATTAAAATAAATAGCGTTGACTAGTCTCCTGATTTGTGCACCCAGCCATCCATCTCAGCCTCCTCAAATACCTTTTTTGGCAGTCCAGTGTCACAATACTGCCTCCTTTCTGTTGTGTCATCAAATGACCATTGCTTTCACTTTTCTGTAGATAACTGTCAGTATTCCCATGTCTGCAAGAGGTTGCTTGTCAGAAAATGCAAACATCGGTTGTTTAAAGCTGTTGTTTTAAGACACAACCGATGTAGTGGTTTTTCTGATGAGGACATGGTCCCAAGGGTAAAAACCCCTTTGATTTTAGTTGGTCCCATATCCTCTCTTCTAGCATCGCCCTCATGACAAACTTCTGTTTAAGCCCTTCTGCTGGTAAAGTTCTAACAAACTGTCAGTATGTGCGCTCCATCCAGAAATGTTCCTATAATGACCCTTGTAGCCTGAAATGGCTTGGCACTTTTAGTGTGCTTGTTATTGAGATTCAATTGTATTTGAATACTCTAGCAATATGTTTCATCTGATACTCAACCCAATAAAGCAAATTTGATTTTGAGAGAGTGTTGGGAGAGCAAAAACGGGAATGTAATGAAAGACAAAGAGTAGGACATAGGTAAAAAAAAAAAAAATCCTGCTGGCTGTGAGGACAAAAAAAGGACAGAAAACAGATGAAAGAGTAAAATAGAAAAAGCAAAGGAAGACCCAGTGGCTTAGAGGAACACAGTCTTCCATATTAACGACTTGGCCAGAGTGAGAGAGTAGAAGAACGGATATAGGGATAGAGAGAGAGGGGCATCGAGAGCTGACTTGGCAGGAGAAAATGAATGAGAGAATGAGGGCGAGAGACACAGAGAGGGAAGGGAGAGTGGATGAGGGGTCAGTGCACTGGTGCTACAATAAGGAGAGAGAAATGTGGAGGACTGATGAGAGGCTCTGGAAAGGCCGCAGCTGCCTATACTAAATAACTGAGTGGAAGAGAGGATAGGAAAGTAAGACAGGAGGTCAGATGAAGAGGGTGGTGGGAGAGGAAGATAGGTGATGGGAAATATAGACATATGGAGGGAGAGAAAGATGTAAATCGAGACATGCCATGGTTGCAGGGAAGAGGAGGAGAGGGGTTTTTCTAATGTATCATGTCCAAATCAATTTATGCAGAGGAAAAGAACAGATATCGATACCTTTTTCTATCCCATGATTTATCTCTTTGTTACCATCATTATCGCTTACCCTATCATCAGTAAGTCCCTTCCCTCTCTTTGCTTCTCCATTCTCAACCAAATGAGCTTTATTGTCACAAGTCTTAGTTAGCCACGTCACCACAGCAATGAAGCACCTGATACGATTCAAGTAAACCAGTTAAGGACCATTTTGAAAACTCTGCCTGTTGGTGCATTCAAAAACCACCACAAGACACATTCGTTGTGTGTGTGTGTGTGTGTGTGTGTGTGTGTGTCAGTTGCCAAGCCCAAAACCTTTTTAATGTAATACATGACCAAAGTCACATTATCCGTTTCACATGATTTTTTTTTACTTATTATTTGTCATTTGAACAAAAAACCTGTTTTACTGTACAGCTGAAAACATACTCCAATTCCAAATTACATAACTGAAAACATTTACACATGGTTTATGTTGAAGTATTGTAGATTTTTTTTTCATTTTACTTGATTATTTCCATTTTTGGGGGCTTTGTAATGTTAATCACAGGACCGGTTCCAGAACAAAATGGCCTAGGGTGCATTAGTGGGGGTGCACTAGTAGCTACAGTGTGGGGCTGGCAACAGCAATGAAAAATAGTGTTACGGGTCCTGAGTGTGGTCCCCAATGAACAGATTATGCTGGAACACAGCTGGAAAAAGTTGTAAACTGTAGTAAGTGAATACAGCGTGTCGTTCCTTTTCAGCAGCAGTTTGCTTTCACCCATACCCTCAAACTCCAGTCCCCAGAGGACTAGTATTATGAAATTGATGCGTATATATGACTAATGCACATATGTTATCTAATTGTTTTTTTTATTACATTATTATCATGTGTTATTTATTATATTATTTATTATTCAAATTTGAACTGAGGGTGCAAAATATTAAACTGAGGGTGCGATGCATGCTTTTGCACCCTCATAGAACTGGGCCTGGTTACTGAGTTACATTTCAGAAAGAAACACAGCACTTGCTCTTCACTATCAAACAGCAAGTCACTTGTAAGTTGCTTATATTATGTACATCATTTACATACAACTAGCTCATCAAATTTGATAAATTGTTAGAGTTTAAAGTTGCTGGTGTGACAGAAACTGATGGAAATAGAAGTTCCTTTGAAGCCCACCCATCCCTAACAGCAGAATCAAGTTAATATTCACTTCACAGGGGGAGCACGTTCTAATCTTCTTTATTATATTAAATAAAGGCAAACTGAGTCTGTGTCCTTTGAAATTATTCAACCTTTTTAAAAAGCACAAGACCAGCATAGGAAACAGCTAGACCACAGGTACCATTACATAACACTATAGCACTACAGGTTTTACAAAACAATGCAAACAATTTTCAAAACATATAGCAGACCAAAAGTCAGCTGATACATCAGTATCTGTACATTCAAATTGCCAAAGATATGGTATTGGAATCAAACTGAAAAATTGCATTTCAGCCTGTCTCCATCTGCAGAGAGTCTGCATTGGATATAGCAGACTGAGCTCAGCCGATCTCATTCGTTCACCTCCTTTGCTCACCGCTACATGGTGAGAATGGGAAATGACAGACAGACAGACAAAACTAGTTGGCACACAAAGAGATAATCCTGATTTTCTGCTTTTTTGTATGTTGGCCTCATGGTTCATTAGATATGGATATTGTTCTGCTGAAAACTAAAAAAGACAACATTCAAGGCAAGACATTTTTCAGACATTCTCATGCTTTTGGATGTAAACATATATTACTTTAAGGATAGGGTTTAGTAAATAACAGAGAGGTAGCTGTTTTAGGATTGTGTTGAGAATTTTATCACCCATAAATTCTGTGCACTGGTGTGAATAATCTAAAGGTGAGTTTCTTAGTGTGTGAGGAGGACATAGTGGAGAGGTTCAGCTGTTATTGGTCCAGCTGTCATTGGAAGGATTCCCTCACACATTGCTGGAGAGGAGACACTATTGAATTTCATTCCTAAAAGGACAAAGTGAGATTGCCTACTAAAGGTGAACTCTGTGTTATTTTTCTTATGCCTGTGATAAGTCATTATAGGCTACAAACCACAGTGAAATTTTACTCTGGAGGCATGCTAATAATGCTGTGCATTCACAACTAAAATACAGATACAGCACAAATTAAAATATTATTCTTATTTCAATCAGGAAATTGGTTGTTATGTCAGTTGTATTTTAACGTTTTTTGGAGCCTTTTTTGGAAATGACAAGATCACAAAATATTGCAAGATCAACATGTCCAACTTCAGGAACAGCGTTTTCTGGATAGAAAGCACAGTAATGTTTTCTCTTGTTGTCCATGTGACGTCACTTTCCTTTCTTGTCTTAACCCATCATTTTGAGAGAAATTCATGTAGGTAAATATTTTAAACATACTATGTGGCCCCACTTTCTTTATTTAATAAAATGTAGACTAGTGTAGCTTAGACTCCTTTAATTCCACGTAGTGAAATCCCTTCCCAGGGCTGCTTATGTCTAAGAGGATTACTGTGACGCTAACGCTGCCGTTAAAATGGTCTCAGAGTACTAACTGTCAGTGTTGTAGCAACACTGTTTCCCTCTCACACTCTTTCCTTACCCTTCTTTGTTGCTCCTTTCACTTTGCCTTAATACCTTCACATGTCACTTTTTGTTTCTATCTCCGGGTCTTAACTTGTCCCCCCCCCCCATCTCTCTTCTCTTTCAAAGGTGATGTGTATTGTCAGATGCAGCAGCCATGAAAACACCAATTTTACAGCACAGGAATTCAGGAACAGGAGTTACTGGGGGAGAAGGGAGGAGAAAGAGGACTACTATAACACACACACACACACACACACACACACACACATTTGTATTACTATGCATTTACTTCATTTTTTCTCTAGCCCCTTGCCCCAAACCCTAATCTTCACCATCAGCACATTAACCGTTACTCTAATGTTAACTCTAACACTGAAATAAACTCCTGTAAAAATCAAGTTGGCCGCCATTTGTTCATTTTTAACCAGTCTGGTGCAACCAACGCCAGTGACTTTGCTTCTCCTCTCATACACAGTTTGATATTTCTAGCCTGGTCTGGAGAGAAACGTGTGTTTAAGCTCATCTGCAGATGACCCGAATGCTAGATGAAAATCTTAGCTGAGGATCAGACCTGGTCTCCTTGTGCAAAATACACAGATGGTACCATCTCTTAATCAATTCAGGTTTTGCAGTTCATCCAGTTTACAGTGAAGGTATTGAAGCGTCTCAGCCCTCAGGGAGTTTCCTCACTAGTTCAATCCCTTGTTTTCTTCTTCTTAATAATATCCTGTAGTTCAGTTGTAAGGTACCTTTCATGCTTAAAATGTAGCTCAAGGTGGTCACGTGCACTGAGTTAAAAAGACAGGCGAAGATGAGACGAACAGTACAAAAATACAATCAAAATACAGAAAAAAAGAAAGTATAAAAATATAGTGCAATAACAAAATATACTTCAGTGCTATGTAAACACAAGCAGTCATATAAAAGTATCCATATAGGTGCTGCTTTCTTAATATCTTCAGAGAGAGCATGCCAGACTTTTGAAGCATAGTTAATGAACGCTGCATCACACTTCCTTTCTGATGTGGTTGTGAGTGACCAATAGGCCAACAGCAACAGAGTACCTGAGGGCTTGTGAAGGGCTGTAGGCTACAAGACAATCGAACAGTTTGGCCAGGACTAATATGATACACTCCCTCCTTTTTTTCATTAAAAGTCTAGCTGCAGAATTCTGAATAAGCTGAGGAAGATTCAATTTGTGTGTAAATTAGTCTGTCAGTATCTTTTTGAATTAAAAGGGAAAAATTAGAAGCAACAATTCATTACAGGGTTAGAATTAAATATTTGCAATGAAGAAATTTGCCTGTACTACTAAAAAAAAAATTGTTCCCTTGTGAAGGCACTTGTCAAGTTTGTTGCAGCCAGCAGTTGTAAAAGCATCATAATGTTATGTTTTGCTGGTATAATGTATTAGGACTCGTGAAAAGGAAGAGTGGTGTTTTTCAGAAGAGGAATCCTCAGAAAGGTCAGTTAGAGAGAATTCATGGCACTTCAATGGATGTCTTCTTCTAAAAGTCTAGACCTAACTATAAAGAGTGCTCAACAGAATGGAACAGCTATGTGTGTAGTTTTAGCTTGCCTTGAACAACACTTTTATTAAGCACATTGATTAGTTGACAATCTGTCAGTGTGTGTGAATTAGTATGTGCTCTGTGCACCATGCACAGAAAAGCTCTGTGTACTGTTAACCTTTTTACCCTTCTTTTATAACTCTACCTTCTGTCACTTTCGGTTTTCAGAGTCTAATTATGAATTGTTCAAAAGAATTCATGTTTTTAGAAATGACCCAGACATTTTGGTCTGCTAGAATATTTCTGGTACAAAACTGTTAAGCTCTGGCGCAGGTGTTTAACCTCCTAAAACAGTAAACATACAGCCTGCTCTCTCTGTAATTTGGCACTGGCTAAAAACATCTGGAGTAAAATAACAGAGACTTGGTTAGTATTCATGATCTTTGTGGCCATGTAACACTAACCCTGTCCCGACGGAGCTATCCCACCTTCAAAACATCTCTGCAGCCCTCTGTCTCTCTTTTTTCTGTGTTTTTTTTCTATCCTTTTCCCTGGTGTGGGTCATTGAGCAGAGATGGGTACTCTCCACCTACATGCCCCACAAAGGCAGCCCGTGGCTTTGGAAAGAGGCCTGCCCCACTCCCCTCTCCCCTTGCTGGGAGTCCAGAGGTGGAATGAGTTTTCACGCTTCAAGAACAGCGAGTCTTAACTCTTCTACTGACCTCTTTCACTTTTTCCAGGATTTATTCTCTCTTCTCATTTCTTCTTTTTCTCCTTGGAATCTCTCACTCCTGCCCTCTCTGTCTTTCCCTTTGTCTTTCTTTCTGCCTCTGCCTCTAGCTGTGCTTCTCTTCCAGTCCATGTTGCTCTCTCTCCACCTCGTCTAAACTCCTTTGACCATTGTTGTTGCTTCTGAAACTTTTAATTGACTTTCTGTGTCACCTCCTGTTCCCTCCTTTCTTCTCTCCTTGTTCAATTTTCTATCAACAGTGATGAAGTTTAACACAAACCCTGACCTGAGCTTTAATTGGCCTACTTTCTTATCTTGTTGTATTTATTTATTTTCACCATTAGTTCTTTTTTTCTAACATGTTTTTTTTTTATGCCATGAACATTTGACCAAACTTTTCAGGGTTTGTGGTATCTCATTCCATTACTTTTGTACGGTATTCATTTGTGTTTATACAGTATACTATACTATATACTACTATTTTCTTCTCTATTCCACTTCATTACTTATTTACTTTACATTTTTAACCTTTCTTGCTGCTTGTCATAATTTCTCTCTTGTGCACACGCACAAAGGAGAAAAACCCCTGAAATAAAGTGATCTTAAAAAGATGACAACATATATTGTGCTGTAAACAATCTTTTTAGAAAAGTTTCCCATGACAAAATGTATTATTGTTAGTAACCAATCAGAGAACCCTTGAATAGTGCTGCTTTTTCTTAGTGTACACCGAGTTGATACAAAAAGAACAAAAGCCTGGAAACACTGCCAAGGGAAATGTATGACTTTTGACACGATTTATGAGAGAATGAGAGAGAGAGCGGGACAGGGAAGGTAGTGATGCAGAGAGAGAGTAAGTGCTGTGCAAGAACAGAGAGAGCGATCGACACATAGACATACATCGATGGAGACAGAGTGCCATAGTGAAGCTTGTAATCACTCCACAACCTCTTCCCTCAACGACACCTCACCTCTGCTCCACTGAGATGCACATTTACTGTGCACACACCAGTCCATCACACTGATGGAGAACTCTGTGTGACTGTGTAGTTCACACACACATACACACACTCACATTCTGGAGTAAAATCATGCCATAGGGTTTGTGACATTTTCTGAAAAACATTTGTCCTCCGTACTGTAACTACAGTATGGTGACTACACACAGAGCAGTTCCAGGAGGATCATAGAAACACGGTTTTTGCCATGACTGAGGCTTTTTTTTTATTTTTTCCTTCTTTCTCAAATTCTTGTCAGCTCATCTTACAGTATGTTTCTTCACTTGACAATTCAAGCACACAGCAAAGTCCCTCTGGGAGATAATTAAGCAATGAGAAGGAGTGCTAGACCACCACTGGTGTGCTATGGTATGCCTATGACCAAAGGCAGAGTGCCTACAGAGCGACCATAGGAGACCACAGTTAGATAATAATCTCATATGTAGATCATGTTTAACCCAGTGGGACATCATTTCTGTATGACTGACATATAAAAGGGTGCTGGTAATCATTTGTTCCCAGACACCTTTAGGTGGAATACTGGCTCAGAAGATAAAGTTCACTTAGATCCCAAGAAGGAAAATACTTAGGTACATAGGTAAATCGTCCATTCAACAAACATTTGTAAGAGATGTTTCTGATCAGTGTCCATTTAACAATCATGATTAAATACAGTAGAAGCATACGTAAAGAAATGAAGTAGTCATGCTATATCTGGAGATAGTGGAACTCAGATTTGCACAGTGAATGGTCGTATCTAATTCAATGTTGGATGTTTCCCAGGATGGATCAATGTGAAACACTGGTTGTTGTACTGTATGGGAAGTAACTTACCTGAACTTAAACGGTTTTATTTTTATATTTTACAATTGATAACACACATTTAATTTTTTCAAAAGTGTCAAGACGGTTCTCTTTACAAATATGTAGCTTATCACCGCAGTTAGTTTCACATCCAACACGCATAAATGCAACCAAAACACTTCATATGGACCTCAGGATCAACTCGTGTACCAGAACACTGACAACATTGTTTGCCGCTCATTACACCTAAACAACCTAAACCACACTAAAAACAGGAAGCATTACAATATGTGTCACTATTGTATTTGAAGTAGCTTTTGTCTATTTATTTATTTATGTAGCATAAACCAAGATTCCATTACAACAAAAATGTCACGTCTTTACTGCATGGATTGGGCTGCCTCACAGTATGTGTCACAGAAATGAATCAGAAATGTTGCAATATACTAAATTATCTGTTTGTAATTCCAACTGCACAAAATAATAATAATAATAATAACTTTATTTATGTAGCACCTTTTGAAAGCAAGGTGTTACAAGGTGCTTTGAAAATGAAACTAAAGTAATTCCAATAATGCAATACAAAACTTTGCATATTCACTATACATACATGTCTTCTGCATTTGGCCACACGTTCTCGTCCGCATCACACCTTCCATCCTCTCCTGTAATCCACCTGGGAAATAATCTGTTTGCATGTCTGATCCCTCCTGGAAATCTTCTGCAGATATGTCCAGGCATCCAGCATTCATGCGTCCTGGTATAAATTAGATGCCCGACAGATACTTGTGTTTCATAATCAGTAAATTGGAGCGGTAAAGTAGCTGGGTCTATTATTTTTCTTCAGTCTGTGATTTGTATTGGGAGCTGACACAGAGGGCTGCAGCCTCTTCACAACACTGACTGTGCATGTTGTTTTTTTGTTTTTTTTTAACTTTAACTGAGGGATTTGGAAATAATTTGAAAAGCTAATTTGACTGAATACCTTGTGGTATTGTGTGTGTGTGTGTGTGTGTGTGTGTGTGTGTGTGTGCATACATGTATATGTACATTCTCACTATCAGATAATTTATTCATTAGGCATGGGCCCTGCTAGTGGATGCTACTTCCCATCTACATTCCCATCAGGACTCAGATAGCGCATGGTAAATTCTGATTCCCTGTGAAAGTTGTAGCCCATCAGTATTTTACAGTAAAAATTAAACCTCCAATACATATGAAAGGAACTGTCTTTCATGAACCAACGATTTCATTTCTTTTTACTCCACCAATCTCTTCAGTCCCTTCGTTGATCTGCATACCTTTATCTGTCTTCTTAGGGCCTTTTGCCCTCTCCTCCTCCTCACTGCTGAACTGTTTCACTTTCATCTTTTTTTCTGGATCTGGATTTTTTTTCTGCTGATACACACGCTCCAAAGCAACTGAAAAACCAATGTGTATTGAAGTAAAGGAGGGATTAGAGTGTGTGTGTGTGTGTGTGTGTGTGTGTGCATGTTTGTAACCTGCTTGTTTATTATACTGCAGGAATTGGGACAGGGGTGTAATAGACAATTGTCTGCCTCATTTTCAGATTTGCAGCCCAGGGAGGATTTCATAATGGACTCATTCCTCCTTGGTGTTTATTTTACAACATGGGGAAATTGATTTGAACCCAACTAACCTACAGTTTGTCCTGTCTATTTGTTTGCCAATATATGGAACTGATATTGAGTTTGTATTAAAAATCAAATGTAGTCCAGTTGTCTCACAGACATAAGTAGTAGTTACACAAATATCTCTTCTCTGGCAGAGCTGTAGGGGAGGAAGAAACTATTCTAATGATCGTGTTAGTGGGTTCAGTGGGTAGAACCAAAGAACCACAGGTTGTCTTAGAGCAAGTCACGTAACTTTCATATTTGACTGGTAAAGATAAACCTGTGACCATGACATTCATGATGTTGGATTTTAATTGCAAATGAATGTTTTATTGATGTTATCCACAAAATATGCAATTCAGAATTACTGATTACTGCAGATCAATTTGTCCTCCACATATCAGACAGATCAATCATTCTAGCTCCAGTAATTACTGTACCTGCACATATTATCAATAACTAAATTGGCAGCCATGTTAGAAATTGCATGAGTAATGACTGTGTAAACCATGACCAATAGCATGGCGCTAGAGCATACAAACCAGACTACAAGAGGCTATTTAGAGACAATTCCATTTTCTTTCTTTTTTTTTGGCAAATGACGATGAATGATTAATGAAACACTTCAGGGAGCCTTTTTTTTTTTTTTAAAACTTCTAGGTTTTTGAAGCAAGTGCAATTCATGAAGCAGAACATTTCTATCAGCTGAATAAACACACAAACCATGAATGCCCTCTCTATGCTCTCACATCACAAAGAAAAAGCTGGTTAACTAGCCATCACTGGACTATGTGTTGAAGATGGTGTGATGCATGTGATGCATGTCCAAGTAACAGCATCATCAAAAGACCAAGACATGTTTACCAACCAGAAAAAGTGTCCTAGCATCAACACACAGGTGATTCTTGGTGGCAGCTAGAAAATACTTGTCACTGTCGGTGTCCAGGCTGAACTGATGACTCCTGTATTTCTCTGGAAGGCTGCCTGAGGCTGCTGTTAGAGAGGCATTATGTCCCAGTTGGAAGTCACTTTGGGGCACAGTAACTGTCCCTGCAGGCTGTGACTGTTCACCTCCACACACAACCAGGATCTCAGTTACATGACAACATGGGAACGCACACAATGTCGGCCATTTCATTGTTTTTGATTTGGTTTTCTTTCCTTTCTTTACATGAATTCTGCTCACAGACTGCTCTCCTAGCAACCAATCACTGTGGGCCTAGCAAAACAACTTCATGATTACCAATATGATTTTTATTCCTCCGTAAAAGTGCCCAGGAAGCTCTTCGATTAAATACAAACATTAGGCTTCATGCTATCAAACATCAGAGATATTTTGGGAAGATCCAATGGGACATTGATCCTGATGCACACATGCGCATGAGTGCATTTTTCTGCTGCACTAAGACAGCTTTTTGTCTGTCAGCTAGAGTGATAAATCCCTTGCCTCCCTCTCATTATGATTTGTTATGAGGCAAACAGTACCCAGAGTGATGTGTGTGTTGCTTTTCAGCATCTGAGCGAATAAAAGGTGTTTAGATTTACATTTACACAGATGTAGACTTGTTAATGATGCCCAAACATTCATCCAGAAATCCCGACTTTTCAGTGTGTGTGTGTGTGTGTGTGTGTGTGTGTGTGTGTGTGTGTGGCATTCAGCATTTAGCCTTGAAGGTTTGTGTAAGTGGAGCACTTACTAAGTGGCAAAACAGCATATGGAGAGATAGCGAGAGAGGGAGAGAGAGAGAGTGAGAACTTCCTCCACAACCAAAAAAAAACCTCCCTCCCTTGCTCCTGCACATACCCCTTCATTTTTCTCTTTGCTTTCTATTTTCATCAGTGAGGGCAGTGGAGAATGAATAACAGCAGGGCTGGGAAATGGAGACATGATGCTCTTTATGCAAATCAAATACCAGCATTGCCATTCATTTCCTTCAGAGCACCCTGAGGACAGAAATGGAGCCAAAAAGAACTGGGGAAAAAACAGCAGGGAAAAGTTGAAGCCAGGTCAACTTTGAGCAAATATTTTTACAAAAACCAAGCTGGGTT
Source organism: Maccullochella peelii (assembly GCA_002120245.1). Classification (NCBI taxonomy): domain Eukaryota; kingdom Metazoa; phylum Chordata; class Actinopteri; order Centrarchiformes; family Percichthyidae; genus Maccullochella; species Maccullochella peelii. The sequence continues at coordinate 70,389 of LKNJ01000590.1, forward strand.
TTGTGAAGGCCAATCACTGATCAGTATTCAGCTTGGCTGAGCTGAGCGCAGCGTTGGGTTACAGTTCTCACCAGCCTTGACCGGCCCATACACTGCAGTGAAATTTACATAGTGGTTAACATCCAAGCCCACAGTCGGTGAATGCTGAATTTGACAGCTACAAGCTTTTCTTCTTACATTTGTCTAACATGATGTTTAAAATGAACAAACATCTCAACCTGGTTGCAGATTCAAGGACATCAATATTCAAGAAGTGTTTGTCAGCAGACAGAGTCATTACATGATTTTCCTTGAAGTTTTTCACCACCATGTTACATTTGATTTTATTCTCACTTGACATTGAGAGAGATAAGAAATACATGATATTGAACACCTGACTCTGCTAGTGATTGTTTGCTCTGGGGAATGGCGCCTCAGGGCTTAAATGGAAAGGAAATGAAAGCACTAGGTGACGACACGTGTGAACTTTGCCATTGTTAATTCAAATTTAATTGGAATTTAGAGGAAAAACGGCAAAAAGTTTGCAGTCAGTTAATAGACATTTATTCACTTTTAGAATAACCACTCACAACAATGTTTTCACATTTTGAGCCATAAATTCCCTTAGGGCCACACACACACACTGTATGTATGTGAATGTCAGAACATTTTTTAACTTTGCATTGAATTTCATCACCACTACTTTCATAAAGAGTAAAGTTCTGCCATTGATCTTCCTCAGTGTCTTCAATCTGTCCATCTGTAGCCTCAAGGCTGATATATTTAGAGGGGCTGTCTGACTTTAAAAAAGTGACACCGGTACCGTCTCAACAGGCTGAACTTCTACGGACACCATAGTTACATTTCTGTCTTTTACTGCAAGAATTCATATTTACTTTGATGAACAGTAGAAGTCTGTAATGCCAACAATTGTGTTTTCCTACAGATGAGTCACTATGTTTGATTGGATGATGAAATGTGATCTGAAGTGGAATATGATGGAATTTCTCCTGTTAACTATGCAGATGTCTATTCATGAAATGATGGGACAGAAGATAGCAGTGGGGAGAGAGATAAGTGTCCCCAGGACCCTAAGGACAAAGCCCAACCCCCCCGTCAGTTGGAACAAAACAGCTTAGTTGCCAATGAAAGCTCTACAACAAAACTCCAAAATACAACCCTTCCAAATCCCACTAACTGCATTTTTTTTATACTGCAAACTCTGTTTTGGATTTGCATCCTTTAAAAATTAAACCATTTTCTTTTGTATTTTTCCCTCACAACCCTGAATAGGATACGTGTTTTAGAAAATGAATAGATATTCTTTGTACAAAATGAAAGCCAAGATTTTAGTTAATTAAAATCTAATGAAACCTCAAAACATCCCTAAATCTCTTTTCTCCTAAAATTATGTTAATACATAAATGAGCCCTTGCTTTTTCCTATTTTAAAAGTTGCTAAGCCAGTCCATTGTTAATCCACTATGAAAAACCAAAATAATGTCAGAGTTGGAAAATCAACCAGTTTTTGTCAATCTATGACAATTTGATAAGTTGAAGTGTAGTAAATGCAGTACAAAAACAAGCATCCCACCAAACATGCCTCTCCTCTGTTGTTCACAGAGCAACCATCCAATCACCACGGCTCCACCCTGCCTCCGGTACCTCCCCCTCACCGCCAGCAGCCCTCGATAACAGCTCTCAACCAATCCCTGGGCTCCACTCACCACGCTGGCCAATCCCTGAATTCGACGCGGCAGCTAACCCCTCCCACTGGAAGCCCGGCCCCTGTGGCTGGCCAATCACCCGCCGAGCTGCAGACCACGCCCCCTGAGAGCGTCCCGCTGCAAGACAGCTGGGTGCTGGGCAGCAATGTGCCTCTGGAAACAAGGTAAACTGACTTTATCTTCCTTTATCTTCCTTCTATGCCATTTTTCTTCAGTAAGTTCTGCACTAGGCCTTAACTCGACGCTGAAGAGCCATACCTGTAGCTGTACTCATCAGTGTCAGCATTACTGTTCATGGTGACAGAGGTGATGTTAGTGACTGACGCTAAGGGGGGGCTTTCTCTTTGACGGGAGGACTTTCACGTTTCTGCAATATCAACACCTGTCCTCAAGCAGAGAACAGATTAAGGTTCAGCAAGTGTAACAGGTACCCAAACTGGAAACAAAGAGTTGTTACTACAGGCCGCAATATACCTTCAAAACATCCACATGCAGTCAAACTAAAATTTTATTGATTTAAAAATAATAATAATTAAAAAACATAACATGAAGACATCCCTTGTTTTAATTTAAATTAAATGTATCTCTGCTGCTCTCTGCTTTATGTGGGTGTCTCTTCTGTGAACAGATTGTATAGTGAATGCAGTTAAGTTTTAATAATGAGATGAGATAAGCAATAAGGCCAATCCTGATCAGTCTTTTCCATTCAGGCAAAAATAATTTTGTTGTATGAAACTCTACTTAGAATTTAGAAAATGTCATGAAAAAGTACAAACTGGTTTATTCTAATTTTAAGGGTAAATAATTTCAGATTTGTTAAAATATTTTTGTGTGGAGGAATATTACAATCAGAGTAATTGATTCAAGTGATTATCTGCAACAATCTAAATGACCATTGCTGCTGTGTTTGGTGTTCAAATGCTGAATCTCATTTCATGTGTCAACTCCAAGCCTTCACTGTCACTGTGTGAGGCAGCTGTGTCATGTATTATGAACATCATGTGGAGTGACACAATTGAAACAGCACTGCCACTTCACCTCAACAGACCCTTGCTTAATTAAAAGGAAAAGGAAATACTGGTTACCCGATTATTTATTCATAAGAGATCTTGGCTGAATAAAAGATTTAACGGAAGGGGCATTGATTTGAACGTGACTGTGTGAGGAAGTGGAATGGACTGACACCCCAGATGTTTTGGTATTGTGAGGGATTCCAGTAGAAGAAGAAGTGAGACAGTTGTGTGTGACGTTCAGCCAACATAGGCGCTGAACCAACATACTGTAACAAAGAAACTGTACGTAGAATGAAATTGTGTATTTTTCTGCTCCATCCTTATGTTTATTTACAACAAGTCTCTAGTGTTTGTTCATAATGTAAAAATTGTTATCATGACTTTCCCTGGGGCCCTCTCATACTTGGTTGGATTACTCTTGTATGATATCAGTCACTCATAGGGAGTAGCATGACTGAAAAAGTTGCATTTTAAAGGCGTGGAAAAGTGCTTTCAGATAGAGCTTTGACCGCAATATGTGACAGCTGGAACGCATCCACCAATACATTATTCTATGAATCTATCCCTTGTATCCAAAGAAAGTTGATCTATGTCTTTGAATGCAAGCGACAGATAGACCTCTCAGTGTCTTCAAGATACAACATTTAAACATCTAAAACATGGCTGGCAAAAAGGGATCATGATGGGTGTGGTTATTAGTAAGACATTATGTAAGTGATTTGAGGCCATGTTATTTTAATCTGTCCACACACAAAAAGAACCTGAAGTTCAGACAAAGGAAATCCAACCAACCTCTGAAGATTTTTATCAATTATTGCTCATTTTCTGATCTCTTTAGGCAGACTGTGAATCCAAATACACACTAAATGAAACTTTGTTGAAGCCATTTACCTTTTAGTGGACCCTTAGGGCCTTTTCACTGCTACCTTGTTTGGTCCCAACTTTCAGACTTTTCAGTTTGATCTGAACCAAAATTACAGGTGTGAAATCTCCCCCAGTGGACCAAACAGCCGAACCTTGGTCCGATGAAAAGAGGTGGTCAAACTGAACCATGGTTCGGTTCGTTTCTAGTGTGAAATTTTTTTTGGATGGTTCAGACTTTCGGACGAATTACAGGAAGTTCTGGCAGGCTACCGACAGAACCGGAAAAAGGAAAAACAACACAATAAAACAAAATGAGCCACATGTGGAGAGGAGGAGACCAACTTATTAATTATAAATACATTATAGCAGCAATGAAATTAATCTGTTCATTCATTTTTCTCCATTCATTCAAACTGCAATAGAAGGAACCCGCTGAACTGACAATACGTCAGACACACGGCTGTAAAACCAATCAATTGCAAGTATAGGGAGATAGACGCCGGGAGGTAGGTATGTCATGTATAGTTCTTTAGTGCACTCGCATAATTGCAATGTGAAACCAAAACTATGGATCCAATGTATACAATGTAACAAAAACTGGCTCTGGTGTGAAAAGGCCCTTGGACTTCTAATTGCAGTTGTTCTTTGAAAGCACTAGAGAGCATCCCGAGGTCATTGCATTTTTCTTTTCAGCTGTAACACGGGTTTTATTGGATAATTTGAGCCTTGAATCCCTATTCACTGAACCATTTGGAGCTCTCTCTTTCTGTTTTTGTTCAACACCCCACGCAGTTCTCTGAGATTTTGAAAATCACTGTTCTCTCCAGCAGTGTAACATCACGCTAGTGACTATATAAAGGCCTTTTGCCCCCAAGCTGTCCACACTCACACACACACACACACAAACACACACAATTTATGGTTGCAACTTTAACCTTGTCCCTCTGTTCACCAGACAATTTGTTGCCCACTCCCTCTTTCACTCCTTCTTCCTTTTTCTGTCTCGCTCTTGTTAATGTCTTTCACCCAGAGAGAAAAGGAGAGTGACAGATTGATAAATGGAGAAATGTCTGTCTTTGTAACATTTGGGCTGTGTGTATGTATGTGTGTGTTTGGGAGAATTTTTGGCACAGCCAAACTATGAACCCTGGTGTAGTTTTATATTCTTATGAAGGCCTAGTACACACACACACACACACACACACACACACACAATTTATGGGGGTAACTTTAACCTTGACCTTTAATTCGCCAGACAATTTGTAGCTCTGTAGCTTGTCTCTTTCTTTCCTTCTGTCTCACTCTCTTTTGTGTCGCTCCCTGAGAGGAAAAAAGGGAATGCTGATAGATTGGGGGAAATGTCTGTCTCTAGGATCTTTACAACCCCCAGCGTTTTGGCTGCATGTGTGTGTTGGAGAATGTTTGGACCTTTGGGACAGCCAAACCATGTCCCTGGCTCAGCTTTATATTCATATGAAAGGCTAATAGAAGGACACACACACGCACACACACAGAGTTTAGAGCAACCTCTTTCAAAACTGAGCCCACCCCTGCTGAAAAGACAGACTGTGTGACTGTGGTATGTATGAGAGTGTGTGTAAGAAATAGTATGTCTCTCCCTCTCGCTCCCACACACACACACACACACACACATTCAACAGACTTGAGGATGAAACAACTTGCAGGCCTTCAGGAGACGGGGTGAGGAGCTTGCAGGACAGAGCTGAAAAATAAATGCTGTGTGATCTGGAGGCGCTCCCTGCATGGCAAATCAAACATCCTCGGCTGGACGCTGCAGTCAGCATTCCTTCTCTGTCCTGCAGACAGGACAGGGGGGTTGGGGTGGGGGGGCTGCAGCCTCCTAGCTGGCCAGAGTGAAACACAGTGGAAATATCATCTTACCTTTTTAAAGAATCTCTGATAAAAATAATTTGAACAGTTTCTGTTGAAGTGCTTGTGGATGCATTACTCTGTTGTGGTATATTTATACAGTATGTGGTTTTCTTCCTAAATATCCTGACATGACTGCCTGTATTCACTTCAGCTAAAAGTTTAGAGGAGCTGCTCATCATATCTCGCCAAAGCAAAGTAATGGCACAGAAAATATAATAAATATAATAATAATAATAATAATAATATTCCAAAATTAACAAAAAAAAATTGGCTTTATAGAAAAAAGGGTACGCCTCCAGGCATTTATGCTGAATTAACACAGACTTTTACTCCTCCAAACTGGATGGAGCATTTAGTTATGTTTGCTTTAGGATTTGGCAGTTGCTAATTTTAGTCAGATTATCAGGCTGGGATGAGTGTCTTATACATTGTTTATAATATGGTTTAAATTTGTTTCATATATGTTAAATTAGATTTTTTTTACAGTTAACTGTGCTTGAAGTAATAGTAATACTGTAATAATAATAATTTTATATAGCACTCATTGATATTACAATATTTTTCAATCAAACTCTCCCAGATGTCCACTGACCCTAGAACAACTGTCCCTGACCTTGTTCTGAAAGAGCACAAAATGTAGAAATGAGCAGAGATCTAATCTAATTTAGACCATAGGGATTATTATTGATAGCAGAGCATTTTCATAAGCGTGAAGTTCATGTCTAGGTTGAATCGTCTTTTTCAAGGTGACAGCCCTGCAGTTATGTTGCAGATACACAGGCAGATGATGGTCTATTGCTGCTCACTGACCGATGATAGGTCAGTGTGTTTTCAAGATCATCCACTTTTTATTCCCATATCATGCCTCTTCTCAGTCAGCTTTCATCAGCAATTTGGCCTCAAACACAAGTTCAAACCTGTGTCAGTCTTTCATGTACAAACCCCCGGACCACTTTGAAAAGAGCAGACACCAGTATTTGATCAGCAACTCAAGTTTCACACTCGACTCTTCAGTCAGTGTCGCTCTGTCTTTTATATTGTAGGTGGCACGCTGGTGCAGTGGTTAGCACTGTCGCCTCACAGCAAGTGGGTCGCCAAGGGCTGGGGCCCTTCTGTGTGGAGTCTGCATATTCTCCCCGTGCCTGCGTGGGTTTTCTGCGGGTCCTCCAGCTTCCTCCCACACTCTAAAGACGACTCTAAAGTCCAGGGACTGCTGATGAAACTTAACTCTGGGACAGTCAATGACTCAATTCAATTCAAAGTGTTCGTAGGTAAATGGGTGCATTTATTTAGTGTTTACATCTAAAGTGCTTTACAATTTTGCCGCTCATTCACCCAATCACACTCACACACCGATGGCAGCGGTGAGCTACCATGCAAGATGCTTGCCTGACCCTTAGAGCTATTTGGGGTTCAGTGTCTTGCCCTAGGACACTTTGACAAAAGGATGGGAGGAGCTGGGGATCAAGCAGCCAACCCTGTCATGAGTGGACGACCCGCTCTACCTCTTGAGCCACAGCCACAGGTGTGACAGTGTGCGTGAATGGTTGTCTGTGTCTATGTGTCAGCCCTGTGATTGACTGGCGACCTGTAAAGCCCCCCCCCAGCGACCCTAAGGATAAGCGGTTATAGACAGTTTGAGGCTTTATCCGTCCACCTTCTTACTGCAATATGTCAAAGTACACAAGTAACATCAGTAAGTCAAAATTTAAAAATCAATGGCGATGCAAAGACTTATTAGAAGATGTAACACAGAGATTGTTTCATACACAACCCAGGTAGCACTGATCAAATCTACAGTAATATGTAATCAGTGAAACTGCTTCATGATCCTCATTTTAGAGTTTGACACACTGACTGAGTTTGACACACTGACAGATCAATATCAGCCCCACACACCAGTCTAACCCAGGTTCATGTCTTCAAACAGTGGCTGTTTCTCTCCTCAACATTCCTGTCAAACAGCCATGGTATCAGATAGACCGTGTGTGTGTGTGTGTGTGTGTGTGTCAAACAGCCATGGTATCACATAGACTCTATAGTTAATCTTCGCAGACAAAACACTCACCAACTGCCACATACTTTTACCCTATACAGTATACTGTTCTCTCTGACCCTCTTTCACACACACACACACACTCACACACACTCACACACACACACACTACTTGACAGCGTGACTGTCTCTCTAGTCCTCACTCTCACTCTTTTACCCCAGACTCTAGGCATATGTGTCTCTGTTTGTGAGCAGACTTACACAAGTCACTTCACAAATATTTGCAGCCTAGAGAATAAACCACACACACACACACACACACACACACACACACACAGACAGAACTGTGAGACAGAAGCTTTTCCAGATTGAATGCCCAATACATTTGCCATATTCAAAGATAGTCATTTACATCTTTCTCTCCTTTCACTTTCTATAAGCTAACTCTCTTTTTAGCGCCTTCCCATTCTTTCATCCCCCTCTCCTTTTTCTCCCCTTTTTTCCAGTTCCTCTCTCCTTGCTCTTATTCTTCCATCTTCCTGTCTTCTCTCTCCTACCTGCCCTTACATGCCTTTCCTTCTCCTACTGCACCATTCTCTGTTTTCTCCCTAATTTGTTCATGTCTAATTGCTGCTCTTCTTATGTGTGTTGAGTGATTGTCCATTTATTGCTAACACCGTGTGAGTTGAATTTGCTGCTTAGCATATGTGCTGTTGAGTGATAAATGGCTCCATGGTATGACTTAGCCTTACACTACTTTGAGTAATAGTAGACATTTCCTTTTTGCTTTATTGCTGTAAATGCCATGTACCTGTCAGATTACACAGATCACTGTTCCATACATGGTTCAAACTAAACAAATAAAAACATCCCAAATCTGTCTTTTCATTTTTTTCATCCCAATGACAGTCACACTACAAACAGAGCTGCCTGAAGCTGAATAATGCTGAGATTAGTGAGTTAGAGAGCTAGGAATAGGTTTAACCCAATCCTTTTTGCCTTAGGATGGTAGCTCACTCTGTCATGAACTGGATCACCATGGTAACTAATGGCGGCTCTTCATGAGGCTGAGTACCTGTTCCATGCTGAGAGTAACCATGCTCAGAACAGGTGCTGCAGTCACGCTGTTAACAGTGTTTTAATCCAACAGGAAAAAATGTTGCTTACTTTAGACCCCAATGTTTCCATAATGAGACAGAACGGATAAAAGATTCTAGATAGTACGCCATCACTGTATTATATCTGTCTTCTGTCCAATTGGACTTTTTTATACCAAAAAGTGTATCTTCTGCATATGGTATACAACATTCTATGAATATTATGTCAGCTATGTGGTGATGGAAAGACATCAGTTCATTTATTGCTGCCAATCTATTGCCATTCCACAGATACAACATTCCCCATTATGCTCCACATTCACAAACCCATTAACATGTGATGCTTTCTCGTGAGCATAGGGAAAAATACAGATATTTTGAACATTAAAAATGGCAATTTTTCTGAAGACAATATGATGAAAGGAGGAGAGAATGGGATGAGATGTGACAGGAGAGTGTGAATGTCCTCATTTAGAGGTGGTAATCTCTCCATTGACACGCACACTCTCTCTCAAAGACACATGTCTTGACAATTGGACAATCACACACACTCGCAGATTCATGTGCATGCACCTGTTGTGTCAAGGGACACCCGACACAACTGGTCACTGGATTGAGCAGGCGTTGATGTCAATCCCACACACACACACACACACACACACACACACAGCTTTACATTTGGGTGCTGAAATGAGGATATATGGTGAGAATAGTATATGACAATAGTGACCCTTGCTCTGATAAAACTAAGAGCAATGCTGATTATTCATTTTTTTTAAATGTATGCCACAAATGTAACTAAAGTTATGTAAGGGATGATCTTTCTTGCCACCGCATTGTTTGCATCAGACAGGATGATACTTCTGGATCATATTTATTTTCAGATTCATCTAAGAGCACACATTTCTCCTCTTCAGTTCAGTTTGGCTTCCAGACGTTTTAATAACCACTCAATATAAAACGGCAATAGCAATAAGAGTTGCTAGTACTGAGCAGTAACGACATTACAATGGAAACTTTACCTTATTCCTGCTGGACTTTGGGAAACGACAGACATACCTTAGATTCTGTTGGAGCTGTTTCTGCCAACATCTTTAAGACCCTTAAAAAATAACAATTTAAGAGAAACCTCAAGGAGAAAATCTGGGAACCTGCTTCTTATTCACTGTGGAGTTTCTAGAATGTCATGGAGTCCAAAAGAGATTTCAAAAAGTCTCTATGAAATTTGGGGCATCGCTGCAGATGCTACCTGCATATTGTACGCTTTTTACATTAAATAAATAACTAAATGAAATAACAATGAGTCCCAAAAATATCTCAGAATGTATTTAATCCTTTTCACACGTCCGTTACTCCACTGCAGTCACTGAAGAAACAAGAATACAAAAATATGAAGAAACAAATAAGTCTTGTGATCAATATTTCAATGAGCCAGTTGAATATTATGTTGCACTGCAAACTCATTGTTTTCTTGACAGGACATTATGTACGATGGCCATTCACTAGACACAAATCAGGAGCGCTTATTTGTATAGGTTTGTGTGGCTGTTTGCATGATTTTAATCATGGAGAGAAAGAGCAATTAAACAGTGAAATGTAAATTTAAAGGATCCTTTTATCCCACATAGTGTAGGCGGTGGTTGTGTGTGTGTATTCTTCTTTTGTGTGTGAATGTATGGAGAAAGCTGTTGTTCATTGGCTATTGTCACAGTGTTAGTCATGCCAGCTACAGTACATAGAATATGCACAGTAGTCATTGTCTTCCTGAGGATCCGTAACCTGTGAGTGTTTCTGTTACTTTATGTCACACTTAAACGCACACACACAAAGCAGCATAACTCTAAAGTGCCAACCTCAGCCTCCATGTGTCATCCCCATTGTCAGATACTTAAAAGGCCCAGTGTACATTTTGAGGAGCTCTTATTAGTAGTGGACTACCAAATTCGTTATGGTTGACAACATGCTACTCTCAGCTGAACACACTGTGGTTACAGTCATTTTACACTTGATTATTGTCGATTTGTCTGTCTGCTGTAAGTGACTTGTACTTAAACACTCATAAAACATATACAGTATAGACTAGTTAGTCTGCTATCTGCAGCCCTGCTCTGTGTTTGTGCTTTTTGAGATCCCCAGTCCTGATATATGTCCCACTGTAGCATTATGAAAACCTCATGTCTCTAATCTTACAAAAAGCATGGTCTCCAGCTCACATTCAACTGCCAACGGCTGGATTGATATGACTATAACTTGAAGTGGGGATGATGGAAATACCAGGACTAATATTCTTTGATCAAAGCTGCTGATTGCTGATTTACTGCCTTGAAAGGGTTCTAGTTTCATGTAGACTATGTCTAAAAATTGTAAGGACTGAGTGCTGTATCCTCAAAATGTATCTTATTTGACATTGAAACAGAATTTAAACCATTGTGGGAAAACTAGCTGCACTTCTCCTATATTTCTTTCTTTCAGTCTCTATAAAAGTTGACTATGTTGCATTTTTGCATTTGATGTGTTTACGATGACACTGCTAATTACAAGCAAAGTAAGATAAACTCATGTGACATGTGAGAGCATTGGTAAACCGTAATTTTTCTTGATGACAGATTTTGCATAAACAAATCTGATATCTATCCCTGTAATTGCAGCTAAGCTGCCTGTTTGCCTGTTTCTCTGGTATACTAGTAAAGAACAAGAATATGATCATCAATCCAAAATTAATTTCGTCATGCTAAGCTTTCCAAGCATGACAAACTGCAGACTATCAGATGTCAACATCATGTCTGTCTACCCATAAACCCTTGTGTTTTGGGGCCATTTTCTGCACTTGGTTTGAATTACATTTCCAGCTGTATTTTCACATATCTTGTTGAGGTTTATTGCTATCAAGATTTTCCATGGTGTTTGCAAGTGTTCTTGGAAACACCATAATAATCATCAAGAATAATAAGTAATTGATATGAAAGTGATGTAGGTGATCAAAGGCAGGAAGTGGTAGCAAAAATAGAAAAACAAAATGAAAGCAAGAGCAAAACCATTTCAGTTTCTCAGGGGAGACCACCATTGTTGTCATTGAGTCTATTTTTAATTAGCTTAGTATCAGTGATTGCTATTGTGTGTCAAAACAAGCTTTTTGAATTTTAGTTTTTTGTTAAATTGAGTTTTCTCTTAAGTTTTACATTTCTGAAAAGTCATTTAATTTCCATCACCATTTGACTTTTCTCTCTCTTTCTGGCCTCTGTGTCTCATTCTCTCTCACTCTGAATGAATGCATAATAAAATGTGACTATTTTTCATTCACACCCCACACATACATGAGGCAGTTTATAATGGTGAAAAATAATGAAGTGGCAGGCATAAAAATGTACCCAAGCATTCACAATTCACAAGCTCACACAAAAGACAGCACACCTCCCAGCACAAACAAATATACCTCCCCTTCAAGTAGTTGTAGTTTTTCATTTCAATAAACCTTCAGATTGTTCTTACAAATTGAAAATGAAAGAACACTAGCAGTGAACAAGGGTTCAGGATTGGGAGAGCAGGTGCAAAGTAAGACTTTTAGCAGGTGTTTTGTTGGCATTAAATGAGGTGCACTTACAAGCTGAATACAATGGATGAGAAATATACAGTATGATGAAAACCATTGGGAAGGAAGACAGAGAATGTGATGCAAGTTGCAAGAAAAAACACATTGCAATCCCAATATGAAGCCTAATAGTGTCACTTATCAAATCTGAGGAAGTCTTTCAGTTTGTGTTGTTGAGGCATGTACTACTACAATTGCTGACATTACTGCATTTCAGTAAGTCTGTTTGTCTAATATAATAGGAATTGTGTGTGTGTGTGTGTGTGTGTGTGTGTGTGTCACACCAAAAAGATAATTTGCATTCATTTGTTTGATAAAAAGGTGTGAGAGTGTGTTTTCTCTGACCTAAAAGGTTATTAAAAGGTTTGTCATCTTCAGCTTTCTATTGTTTTATGAGGGGGACCAAATATTTGAATCCTCTTTCAATATAATGCACTCCAGGAAGAAACCACCACCCACTACAACTCAATAACAACAACACCACATGTGTAGACAGAGGAAACAAATTCCTCCATTAAAGTAACATAAAGGCCATATTAGGAGAGGGACTGTAAGCACTATGCACCATTATGTAAACTTGTTGCGGCTTCTCCACAGTATTTGTGTCTCCACAAACAGTTGCTAATGGATTACATTTTCTTTTGCTAACGTTTCCTTAAAATTTGTGTGAGAGTTGCATGGTAATGGAATCAGAATCAGCTTCATTGGCCAAGTATGTGTACACATACAAGGAATTTGACAGGTTTTTATTTTGTCATAACTTGCCAGAGGATCAGTCAGATGTGGTTCCACCTATGTCTTGTTGCATGTTGATTGTAAAAGCTCTTGTAACATACAATCCACCCATAGAACTTCTTGGGTGCATTAACACCTGCAGTTGTGGTCAAGCACTATATGATTGTATTGTGATCACCTGCGATGCATGTTAATGCTAGGCAAATAGACTCCCAGAGTCCTGCTAGTTGTTAACTCTTACCATGCAGTCACAGACTGACTTACACCAGGGACATCAGGGAAATGGCATTAAATGGCAGATAGGAAACAGCAGTGCTGTGGACCCTGAGGAGCAGGACTGAGAACCACTCGAGTATTTTACTCATTCACAGCACTCCACTTAAAGTGAAAAACTAATGGGTTTTCTCTGACCTTTAACTGGTGATCATCACATTAAGTAGATACTTGTTACAGTGTTGTATGAAATAAATCTCCCAAAGGCTCATGTCAGATTGATAAATTGGTAGACTAAAAAAAAAACATGTTTTCTATTAGCTACCAAAGGCAAAATACTCTACAGAATATTTAACAAAGTCAAAGAACTGCATTCAGAAATATTGCATTTTTTCATGTAGATGTTGAACATGTCTGTACTTGTTTAAACTAAATGTCTCTTTTTATTTCTTTTTGGTCAATCCCCCTTTAACTCCTGCTCTTTTTTTTCTGTCTTCTTCTATCTCTCTCCTTACATCTTGCCTAAAGGCAGGTATTAATTGAAGGCCGTTGTTATAATAGGTTCTAATTGTTAATCACACAGCCTTGTTAGAGAGCAGTCTGATTGTAATTACAGATGCTTGTTAGTCAGGGTTCTGGCATTAATTAGACATTGTGACCTTGGTAATTACTGCAGCCATACATGTATGTTATTTTCTCATGGAAATTTTCCCATGGAAATTCCACTGACAGCTTTTTGGGGAATAAAAAAGAACTGTTTGGCTTTCTGTTTGTACTATTTCTCCCTGCAATATTTAAAATCTGCTAACCAAATAGCGCAGAATATATGTGTTGATTAGACCTGCTTTTATTGAAGAATAGCACTGATAATAAATCTCCATTAAGACATTGCATTTCCTATAAGTTCTTTACAATGAAAGTATCCTGCTGGTTCGCTAGTGCGTTTTAATGTGATGCAGCAACTGCAGGAAAGGTTTGGTTTGCATCAGCCACTGCTGTGAGGCAGTAGTTCCAAAAAACACAATTAATGTCTACGATGGATCATTATCAGGACACGTGGCTTAGGGTGGTAAACGTGAATATGGTGTGTAGTTTTGTGGCATAACCTTACAGCACTTGTAGTTAGGACAGTAATGAATTTTCACACAGTTACCTGACTAGAGTGTGTGATAATTGTGTACTGCAGTTTATTTTTTGTGTATGTAAACAAAGCCTACTGTCTCATACTAATGTACCACAACTCAGTTCTTTCTCTCTCTCTTTCTTCTCTCGCCCTCCAGGCACTTCCTCTTTAAGACAGGTACAGGCACCACCCCACTCTTCTCCACGGCAACTCCTGGCTACACTATGGCAACAGGATCAGTGTACTCCCCACCCACCAGGCCGTTGCCGAGGAATACCCTGTCCCGCTCTGCCTTCAAGTTCAAGAAATCCTCCAAGTACTGCTCATGGAGGTAAGATGAGAGCAGGAAGAAACCAAAGTCCTGTTGTACACAGCTTGATTTTTGCCATCAGTAAAATACAAACCATATTCATACAAGAACCATTTTGTAGCTGAGAGATGGGGTGCTTTTAGGAACTCATGTGTCTGTTGCTTGCAAAAAAATTGCACATATGACACAACACAAGCATAATCGGTAGTGGTTGGGAGAGGTGGTCAGTCAAAGGAGTGCTGGCCTTTTCTTCTGTGCAATTCATTTGGATATATGTTAGAATTTCTGACAAATAACAATGGCTGGCACAGTAGCCTACTTTCCAGACACAAAGGGAGGTTAAGTTAAAATACAACTGACAAAGTTTTCAGGATATGATCTGACACTTTGGGCTCAACTCAGTGCCTGGAAATGGACAAGTCTACTTTTGATAATTCTTGGACATCATTCACCAAGAGTCTGGCATGAATGTGTCAACCCAACAAGCTAGAATTGGCCAATTTTGGCAACCTGGGTATATGCTTCAGATGCCACTATGTAGCTTGAATTAAGTAAAAAAATAAACATACTCATACATGTAATAAACTAAACAGGAGGCTCTTCTTTGGATGTGTTATTCACACAATCACTACATTACCAAAATAAGTTTCCCCAGTGAAAAGGTTCTTGATAGAACTGTTTGCAATTCAAATAAACTTTCCAGAAGTTTGTCAGCAGATGAGCATTTCTCAAAGGTCAGTCAGTCAGTGAGTAAATAGCACCCTGCCACTCTGTTCTTTCATAGAGAGTACAGAGAGAGGAAATTCAGATCCTCTTCTAAGGTTTGACACAAACACACACAGTTAAAGTGATATCCCTAAATGTGAAAGGCATGTAATGTAAAGCTGATATTTATTGATGCTTTGACAACATTGTGAAATCCATGCTATTAGTGCACAATGGGAAAAAAGATTCAGTACAGTATATTCAGCTGGCTTTGTACATTATCAGAATTCTGTATGTGGTACTATACATACAGTATGTAGTAGTAGTGTGTATGCACACATACTATATACACATACTCAGTATTCTTTGTTCAACATTTACATTCACTCCTTTACAGACGACTTTTAGATAAGGTTTCCTTCTCTCTTTCTTCACTTCTTTCTCTTATTGTTCATACTCCCTACTACTATCCCTCCTCCCCTGTATCTCCCCGTTCTATTTCGAGATGCCAGGTGCCATTGCGAAGTGTACTGCATGAGTCATTATTGCAGAACATAGATTTAATGCCATCCTAGCCTCGAAATAGTGGTTTTCGAACTTTCACGCTTCCATACCTTCAGAAAAATGACACTTGTAGCCACACTGCTGTAATTTAGTGAGAAGGACAACTTATTCATGCTACCAGGGTTCTGAAAAGTATAGAGTCACATAGGATACTGGTATTTTAGTTAGTTAATCAAACATCCTGGAGAGTGGGGATTTAGTATTTAGGGTCTAAATGCTGTTTTGAGACTATTTCTTCTAGCCAATAGCTGTTGACAGCTTCAGTCCAACAAAAAAATATTGGTATTGGTACCAGCCTTCGGAGGGCCACTCATCATGAATCCAAGTATTCTTATGTGAGCAGGACATATAAAATCTGACATTAAAATTCCTACTCTGTTTTATGTCTCCATAGCTTCTGGTGGACAGCAGCCAACTGAATTGAAGTACAGCTTATACTGTCTTAATTAGTAGGCCCAATTCCAAGAGAGTAATTCATATTCAGCTGAGAATATGTTCATCCATCTTTGTTTTGTTTGCTAGTAGATGAAGCTAATATCGCTCAAAGGCAATGGCAGAAGGTGATATACGGGTGGGCACATGAACAACTTTTGTAACATATTCTTGGAATCAGATTTTCAAAGCCAGTCAGCAACCAAACAATTGATACATTACTAGGATTTGGTATGTCACTCCCAATCAATGTGTTACTTTGCCAGATCTTCTGGTCCAAACCGTAGTTGGGAGATCTCTGGTTATAGCCTAGTTAGATATAGCAGTCCGGGCCAACTCTACGGTGAAGAAGAGAGAGAGAGAACAAAGACACCATTGTGCTGCATGAACAGGGACTTTATTTCTCTTCTGTGACAGCAAACATAATATACGGCCTTGCTAGAACTATAATGTTGCAGCCTGAGCTTCTCGAGACACTTTATGGCTGACTACAATAACTTAACCACCGTCAACACCATGCCTTGAAACTTCAAAGATGACCCTAGAAAAATGTAATTATTTTGGCCAAAAAATTTGCTATGGTTTTATGGGTGATAATAACAGTGTGCTTAACCTTAGCTGTTTTATTCTGTCCAACTGCACTTTTGTGCGATGTTACATGCAATAATGTTTGCAAATTTCACGCACCAGAAACACTTGCTGCTGACCACAATTCTGACTGAAACGATAGCACACCAAAATTGTAGTTATGCAGACCACAGTTATTGCATAGCTTTAGCAATGTCATTGGAGAGCATCATGGGATGAGGGGCTGGGTTGTCAAGATGTAGCATTTGCAGTGAATACTGGCTATTGTAGGAACAGATGAGACGGTCAGACCTTGGTAGAAAAATGGCATTTTCTAAGCTTCACACTAAAATGTTTGCTTCATTTTGCGCAATCTGCAACATTGATGGTGAAGAGAATTGAAACGGCTGTCATGTAGACATTTGAGTCATTTGCAAATAGAGTGTTTTGTGGAAGTTGATCATACATTGAAAATGAAACAATTGTGAAGCTGCAACAATAAATCTTTGTTTGTATGGTGAAGGTTATTGGAGACAAACCCAATACTTAAGAATGTGACAGCATCACAACAACGATCTTTTTGTTCTCAGGTGTACAGCCCTCAGTGCAGTAGGACTCTCTGTACTGCTCTCTGTCCTGCTCTGTTACTGCATAGGTAAGACTACACTTTCTTTTTCTCTGTTTGTCTGTCTCTCTTTCTAACTCTCACACACACGTACACATTTCAAAATCAATGCTGTGAATTTATGCACACACATTAATATGAAGGTTTAACTTGGCCCAGGCACAGGATGACAATTGAGACTTTTATTTCTGCTTCCCGCGATATGTCCATTGTTAATCCCATCTCATCTCTCTTTCAATCTTGTCCATCTTTCTCCTCTCTCTGGATCAGCCGTTCATGTACTCTTATTGCTGCATGCGTTGGTTTTCACTCTGTGGTATGAGCCCATCAGATTATCAGACTGCCAGGGTTTTCCTTTCTCCAGGCCTTATTCCTCCCTCTCTCCCTCCCTCACCACTGTTTTCCAGGATGTGCTATAGGTGATGTGTAGGATAATATGTCGGGCAGATTTTACGGTAAATTGTAGCTGGAATCCACGATGGAAACATGGTTTTAATATTACAGTAAGCTATGATGAATTGTTGGCAAGCTCCATCAGAGTTTCAACATCACTCCATGAGAATCAAGAAATGTCACATGATCATTTTTCCACTACAGTTTCATTTCAGTTTCAACAACAATGAATTATCGCTTTAGGACCTTAATCGTTCTCTTCATCAGAAAACACCTGCATAATAGTGATGACAGACAGATGTAATGCATCAAACTGTAGGAATGTGGGGCGCTATGCAATGGAGTAGGACATGTTAAGCTAAGCTTCTGTCTAACTTTTTGTAAACTATTATTTTTATAACTGTATACGTTACTTTAATGGTGGCCCCAAATATAAATACAGTGGTCCCTTGAGCACTCGACGGCTCGACACCTCCGCGGCACACGTTCTTATAGGTTGGTGTGACCAACCACCCAACCCACAGCCAGAGTCAGAAATGGACACCACGGATTTGTCGAACCCGATTTGAACCCGAACTCAAATTTGAACCCTATTTGAGTTCCAGTAAATCAGTTTCTAAGCTACTGAGGGAAGTTTTGCATCTGGAGAAGGATTTTCTGGTTGATCGCTCACACAGAGGTTTCTAATGGAAAACCTCGGGTTATCGTCACCAAACTTTACTACTACCAGGACTGTGTTGATGTGCTACACCAAGCCCGAGAGCAAGGCCCACTTTAATACAAGGGAGAGCCATCTTTCTAGACTAAACCACCAGTTCAATGCACCATTCAATGACATCAGGAATACACTCCGAGGCTGACGTGACATATGCTATGGTATATTATTCCCAGCTCAACTCTGCATCTTGTACAACAGGGATACCAAGGGATTTCTGGACCCACAGAGGGCAATGGCCTACATGAAGAACACCATTACAACAGCAGAGGCTGCAAAATGACCCTTAATATTTTGATCCAATTCTCTTTTCCCTCAGGCGAATGCCACTATGTGGAAGGTGTGATGACATGTCAGAGACAATTCTACTCAAAGGACTGACATTTACTTATTCACTTTGTTCATTTATTGTTTGGAACGATATCATGACAACCCCCCTCCACCTTTCCTTTTTTCCCCCTCTTCCCTTTCATTGTAGGGTAAGTGTACGTCTTCACTAACAACGTTCATTCTCATGTATATGTGTGTGTGTGTGTATGTTTGTATATATGTGCATGTATGTGTGTGTGTGTGTATTTTTTTTTCTTCATATTGAAGTGGAACTACATAGGCAGGTTACAGATTCAGTTAGTTCCAGATTTTTATGGATCTACAGTTGTCATGATAATCCCTCTGTAGATATGCCAGGTGTCAAAGAACTATTTTTACTTTATTTTTCATGTCTGAGTATATGGGTATATCAATACGAATGCTCGTATATATGCCAGCTATATAGACATGTTATGTTTCATTATATGTGTGTAGGTATGTGCCTAGGCATGTGTGGGTGTGTCTTCTCCCCGGTCCATAAAATGTTTTCATGAATCTTTTTTACTGATAAAAACCTCTTCCTATGGTCCTCTCTGATGGACAACATTGGTTATATTTAAATTTTTTGTCACTGGATATTGGTAGGGACAGTCCCTACCAAATTCTACGCCCTTGATATCCCTCCACATCTCTGTTAGATTCTATTTTCAAGTTCAGGACAGATATAAAGCAGATTATATGTAGGTAGGATATATAACCTTCCCAATCTATATAATTTGACAATTTTAGATTACCTTAAAAACAAATGGAAGGGGACTAAACAAATTCCAGATGCAATTTGACAGAACATTATTTGAAGGATAACGCTGTTGTACAATTCAAGATGACTTCATTGGTCGAAAGTTAGATTGTCTAGAATTAGACCAGATTTGGATCCTACATGTGATGGATGCAAGAAAGCTCCTGCAAGTCTATTACATTAGTTATATGGACATGTCCAAGGCTATGTAACTTCTGGCATTCTATTTTGATACCTTCTCTAAAATGTAAGATGAGCCAATAGATCCATTCCCTTTCATTTATCTGTTTGGTGTCGCACCACTGGGTGCGCATCTAAGTAATTGTAAGTGCAACATGCTGGCCTTTTGCACTCTGTTAGCCAGGCGACTTATACTGTTCAGGTGGAAAGACCCTCTCCCCCTACGCATTCTCACTGGATCAAAGAAATTATGCAGTATCTCAAGCTAGTAGAAAAGGGTCTGCTCTAGTCAAGATTCTATGCAATTTGACAATATGTCTAAACTTTTGATTTGTTTTGTTGTTGTATGTTTGTCTGTCTGTCTATTTGGTTAGTTTTGGTTTGTTTGCTTGTGTGCTTTTCCTTTTCAACAAGCGTGATAAAGGACTGATTCCAATTTACTGGTGCAGTTCTGGTGACAGGTGGGCTGGGTGGGTACTTGGGATTAAATGGGAGACATTGTACTGCTTGTATATTGTGGACATTTGCAATAAAAAGACCTTGATCAAAAAAAATTGTAGGAATGCTTTGTGCACAGCAGGGCACTGCTTGGTCCAAGCACAGAACCTTGTGGAACTCTGTGACTAACTTTGATGTGCATAGAGGATTCATTGTTAACTTGTACAAACTGATATCGATCTGATAAATAGGACTTAAACCAGCTTAGTGCGGTGTCTTTAATGCCAATTGAATGTACATACTAGTCTCTGTAATAGGATGTGAGGGTCAATGGTGTTGAACGCGGCACTAAGATCTAACAAGACAAGTACAGAGACAAGTCCTTTGTCTGATGCAATTGGAGTGATGCATCAAAGCAGCCGCCATATTGGTACAGGGAAGTGGCGCCTCCTAATGCATATAGTCTATGGAGGCAGGAGGTCTATCCTCAATTAAAATCATCATAACTCGCTGAATTTTCATCCGATCTTCAAGCAGTTTGGTTTGTTACAAATACCAGACATGTATTTATGATACAGGATACAGGAAAATGCGGGTTTTCTTACTGCATGTAAAATGGCTGCCATGATGATGTAATGTTGTTATTAAGACTTAATTAATAAAAATATGTAATTACAACAAACACTAAAGTTTAAAGATTAAGTTCATTTCAGGCAGGCTTCACAATTCTGATTTAATTACATTCATAGTGAAATATTCACATTTTGCTAATTTACATTTTTAATTCACACGTAAAAAATAAAATAAAAAATATATATCCGGCGTTTCAGCAGGGTTGTGCAGAGTTGCAGTGTAACAGTTCTGATAAACCAATTTTACAGTTTTGTACAACTGAAGATAAAAGCACCAGGAAAGTGACTGCATGTTTATACAAGAGAGATGAACAACACAAGTTTGGCCGTTCTGGGCCAAAATGCCAGGGCCGATTTTTTTGTCCCAGTCCAACCCTGCATGTAACAAATCAGAATGAGGAAGGTGGAAATAACCCCATTTTAACGGGTGCAACAAAATACACAGGAGAGTGAGGGAGATGTCAGCAGACCTTTTTCACAAAAGACATTTGGCTTGTCATAGCAGGAAAAGCACTGCAATCCATTTAGGTGTTCCCTGCCAGTACACATGCTTCCTCAATGGGCTTCGACACTTAAATGAGATGGATTAGTTAGCTATTAGTTACACCTGTGCTTTTTCTGCTAGGGTTAGGGGTTAGGGTTAGTCAAAATGTCTGATTTGACAAAGGTCTATTAAGCACAGTCTGTACACCCTCACACAGTCCTGAGATGTAGTTCAATCAGGCAACATAAGTGAAAACACATACACGTGGACGTCTATAGCCTTTATATTATGTGACTTCACCTGTGAATACAGCGCTGTAACTAAAACACAGGGAGAAAGTGAAACAGTTTCCTCTGCCTCATCTGTAAACAACATCTTATGTTCTTAACACATTTCCTTACCTTAAAGTAGTTAATCAGGCGGCTGTAGTTCCTCTCATTGTGTGTCAGATTAACTGAACTGGGATCAGTTTACTCTTGTGAATGGACACAGTAAAGGCCTTCAACATTCTCCTGTATGATGACAGCAGTATTTCCACTTTTGATCTCAACACGTTGCCTGTCCTACTTGGTGCATGCTAGGTTGTTGAGTCCAGTCCTACTTTCAACACAGTAGGACAGTTTGTCTTCCATTGATGTTGTCCTGCTGCAGGGATGTTTTCAAAAAAGCTTCCACAGGATGGTTTCCAGCGCTGACTCCTCATCACAGCTTCAAATTCACAAATCAATTAATATTTGTATAGAATAGGAAATATTGGGGAACTGATAGCAACCTGACAACTGGTAATAATGACTTAGCACCTTAGCACCATGATGGATGGATGTATAGTAGATGCCAAATTGCCATGACCTCCATGCAACAAGAAATGTATATAACCTAACTCTAGACTTTTTTACCTTCCTTAAATCCACAGCTAAATTTCTCTGAAATGTTCTGATAATTCCCAAATTTCCTAAAAAGGTTTGGTTAGAGACAACCAGTCTTGTATGACTGTTACCATGGCTATTAATCCACTTACTTTATCACACAGACACACACACAGCTTTACACACACACGTAGGATCCTGTCGATTAGCCAGCACTCTCCCATGACCCTTTGCTCCTGTCCTCACCAGGAGGGGTTCTGGGTAACGGGCTAGCACAGCACGGCTCTAATTTAATGAGGCAGAGAGGTGTGTATGCGTGTGCGGAATCAGTGTGTATGAGTGTGTGTGTTGGGCGGGTTGCGCGGGGGTCCACAGCAGGGGTTTCTCTCACTAAATGTTCCCAAGTTGAATCAGTAATTGGTCCTTGACACGACTCTCTCTAATATGTGCTGTGTGAGGAGTCCAGTCCAGACTCCTCGTGTGTTCTTCCATTTTCAGCCAACGCAAACAGGTTACTGCTTTTGATCTTTGTAGAATCACAATGTAATGTCATGGGACACGGGCCTCCTCACATATTGAACTTCTCTCAAATTTAAAATAATTGGGGATTTGTTTTATTTTAGTGTCCCATGATAGTCTGTTTGCTTTGTAGAGGCAGAAACACGTTGATCCTCTGTTTTGTTTGTTTGTTTTGGGTGGCATGAAAATGATCTTATTTAATCTTTTGCACTCTGCAATAGATATGGTCCGCCAGTGCCTACATTGGTATTTTTGCTTACTTTGATGTCTTGGAGTATCTTGAAATGCTTCATATGCCTAAGATCTGTACAACCGAAGATAAGGTTATTTAAGTCAATAAACCACAATCATTTTAAGTTTACAAAATAAACACACAAAACATATTGACCTAAAACAATTCTGAATGTAGAAACATGAAGAAAATATTTATTAACACTCTATAAGTTATTTGAACTATGTATGTTTAAGTTTTTGAGATATGCTATTATAATGATGTAGTGAGAGATAATGAAATAATGACATTAGATATTGGCACTTGATAACAGTCCCCAGTTTAGAAAGCTCTGTAAAAAGTACTATTACACTAGCTAGGTTTCCATCCAAATGTAACGCAAATGTTAACCGAATTTCCAATAAATCGGCAAAAGAAAATGCAAATGTATGCGTGCTTCCATCCACTACCGCTTTGCGATTATTAGGAGTTGGTTCGTCGAGATGAACAGCTGGTGGCGCTAATTTTCCAGTCAGATGCCATTCAACCACTGCAGAAGAAGAATGCGCAAGAGGATGATGTGATTAAATAAGCGCCAGTCAAACATCAAACTGTGAAAAACAATGTAGAAAACGTGATTGAAATATAACATTTATGTTTGTTTCGTGTATTTACTGGAGGAACGTTACAGTCTCCTCATGGCTCCACACAAATCTGATGTTTTCGTCTGCTGCTATTGTTCGTCTCTTCAGTGAAGTGGAGGTTTCAGACACAATGCATAGAAAAACAGGTGGATGGAAACCCACCCTATGTTTATAAGTTCTGTGAATTGCATTGTGTTAGGGTGAGTTCAAGCCCCTCTGGGGCCCAAAGCAGAATTGAATTTGTTCCCTTTGTCCCACTGCATGAACTGTGAAATGTGCGGTCATGCAGCAGTCCCAAGTCAACAAGTGATAGGTAAATTAACTGTTACCTGTTCAGTTTGTTTCATATTATTGTACTGTACAGTAAGTGACACTGTAAGGTGGTAATAGGGTGTGATGTAATAAAAAGGAACAAAACAAACCTGGTACATCTAGGTAATTTACAAAATACTCAGCTACATATTGATATTAACAATGTAACAATGAATGACATTTTACATTGCATATACAGTTTTTTGCCTGGATCCAGCAGAATGAGGCTGGAAACAGTGGGCTGTGCTGTGTATTATTGATACGTGAGTGTAAACCCAGACAACAGCCTACAGTATTAAATTGCAGTGTGTTATTCTGTTGGATTGACAAGGCAAAGCAGAAAACTGAATTACCCCTCTGCTGCTTCATTTTGTAAAATGCCACATCAGCTCTGCAGTTCTTCATCAGACAGTCAGCATAATTCAGCAGACGCCATGCAAAATATAGGAGTGAGTGAAAGTTTAAGGAGGGAGGTGTGATGGTGAATAGAAATGGGCTTCATGGGTGATTTTTGTTCTGTCTGGTTTACGCCAATTTGTTTTTTGGCCCTGAAAAAATCTGGATACATCTCAATTGAGATGCAAGGAGAAGTCGAAAGATAGCAGCTGATTTACAAGCCCAAGGGTGTGCATGCACACACATACACACGTGAGAAAGAGAGTAAACATGTAGGTGGTTTAGGTGAGTGTTATATTGTGTTATGGTAGATTAGCTGCCCGAGGCTTCCTGTGATGTTAACACACTCCACTCTATCTTTCCCTGGGTACTGGTGTATGTATGTGTGTGTGAGAGAAAGAGAGGGAAACTGCTTGAAATAGTTGTGTGTGACCCTATATTTGTTTATACTGTATGTGTTTCCATATGGGCTACAGTGTGTGTGTGTGTGTGTGTGTGTATGTGCAGTTGCCCACTTTATTTGCGTACCTAGGCTGAGAGCATTATAGATGTTATGCATGCCTCCAAAAACATACTGCTAGTGCTGACTATGCATGCAACCACACACTCACACACATATACAGACATATAGTATATGTTCACATCTTTCCCTTCTTTTGTCTTTTTGTGACCCAGATAAACACATTTTATCAAAAATTTTTTCTCTGTTTTACTCATTTATCACCTTTGTATTTCCTCTTTATTCCTCCATCATTTCCTATTTTATTTTGTTTTTCTTCCCTTTTCTTCCCATACCCTCCTTCCATTACTTTTGTTGTTCACCATTCCTTTCCTCTTTTTACATTATCTTCCCTTTGCCTTTCTCTTCACTGTCCTCCCTTTCCCATCATTTTATTCTCTCCCTTTCTACCTCTATTTCATTTTGCACACTGTATTAACCTCCCTGTTCCTCACTTTCTCTCCTTATTTTCTCTCCCGTCCTCCTTTCCCTCCTCCTCTCTCCAGCTATGCACCTGTTTGGTCTAAACTGGCAGCTTCAGGAGAGTGAGGGATACGGAGCATTTGAAAACGGAGGGGGAAGAGATACAACTCCCAACACCTTCATGGTGTCCACAGACAATGGTGAGTTCCTACTTAAACACATTGTTTTATCCTTTCTTTTGTTAGGAAAGGTGACCAATAATATGAGAAAAGTTGGCAAAAAAATGTGCTCCAGTTAAAGTTTCAGCTTGATCTGGGATGCCGTGATAGAGCCCAGCCAGGTCTCTGTAAGATGTGGACATAACAGTCTCTGATTTCCCGTTGCTGGGTTAGCCTGAGTCCCATTTTGTCCATTTTATTTTCCTGGGACCAAACATTAGCCAGAGGTAGGCTGGGTAGTGGAGCAGCCTTAGGTCCAAGCTGGGTTAGCTTAGCTCTTAACCTGGCTCTCTTCCTGGGGCGGTCGCACTGCCTGCGGCGGTGTTGGTCTGGCTGGGCAGTCAGAAGATGCCATGGGCAGTGATCGTCCCAGGGTCTGCTGCTCTTAATCCAATCCCCATGCTTCCTTTCCAATGCCGATGAGGTATTGGTAAATACCTATAGGTACCACAGGTAATACGTACTTCAGCAATGAAGGCAAAAAAAATAACAAATTAAAACAAAAATGTAGCAAAGTTTGAAGGAGCTACTGACCACCGCATCTGCACTCGTCGCCACCATGGTACATCCTGATAATGCAGCACTGCAGGCAACCCCCTGTCTTCTAATAATTAAATTCATATGTAACTAATATGCAGTTGGGATTTATGTTCAGTGCCAATGCAGGAAGTAGTGTGGTGATGATTTCCCGCACCAAGTGCAGAGGTCATGGAGGTGAATAGTACAAAGTGTATGACTGCAATAGTGGAGGCTGGGTTCACATATATAGTGGAAGATCCATTCAGCACAAACATATATGCAAAATTCATTGGCACAGAACATTTTGCGAATACTGTAAGATGTCTGATATATAGATTTAAAAAAACATGTGGCATTATGTTTCCTCCCAAAGGATTTTGCATAATAGATGTATTTGAATGTAATTCTTAGAAGAAATGGTTGCCAATAAACACTCCCTCTCTCCATCCTGTGAGATCATTTGAACATAATAGACTTGAAATGAACACATCATTTCACAGTATAGCCTGCAGTGTTTACCTGATATTACCATCTGCCAGTCTCTGCAGAGTATCACAGGTTAGAGAGTTTCTGACAGATGAGAACTTGCTTTGTTTTCCTGAGATGTGAGCTTCTGTTGGTTTATCTCAGTTCAAAAGGATTAGTGAAAAGTAACATTTAAGTGACATGAAAACATTTCAGTTCTGATGCTTTTCTATTATCAATTTTAGGTTTGAGTTTACCCTTTGTCTCTCACATAAACAATGACTGGATGTTTCCAAATGGGCATCTTGTAGCAACCCAGATCCTGTCATGCCATCCTGAAAATAACTAAATCTTCTGTATTTTGGGTAATGGTTCAGTATGAAATTTTTCTTTTGTTAATAATTAATAACTTGACTACTGCACAATGCACTACAAACTACAAAATAAGCCTTACAAAATGGAAAATAAAAGAAACACACACACACTTGATAAATATTTTCATTAATGTTGTAGTTGACATCCACTTCATATAACTCTATAGAAATGGACTGGGAAATCCATTCAAAATTGTGTTTATTTATGTACTATTACAGGGCAAAGAAATATCTTTCAATATTAGTTACATATTAGATTTGCAAATACCACCAGGATTTACCATGTTCTTTTCTAATGGGGTAACATAACTCAACATAATAAGAACCCCTATTTTAAACATGGATTAATCTGGCTAATCCTTCTCCACTTAAATATGATACATGAAGTCAGTATTATTTCTAATATTCTCATTCTCTCATTCAAAGTAGCAAATCAGTTTTTGTATACATGGTGGTATGCGGCTGATTCAGTTGTATTAGTGTTTCTATCATTTTGTCATCACAGAGTACTATGTACTGTGTCAGGATGGCCTATCAATGCACCACCTTAAAAATGCCAAATCCTTCCATTCTCGCTGGAACCTAAAAATGTGTTTCTACATGCATTTATGTAGGATTTATTGATTCTCTATAATAAATGATCATCCAACAAAGCTGGATTCCCTGGCCTACAGGGAACTACATATTCCCCTTGTTTACAGTTGTATAAATATAATATTTATATAATAAAATAAATATTTACATTTACATATCTGTATTGCAAAATAAAATAAAATGTGGACAGCTGCAGCAGCTCTACAGGACTGTTTTGAGTGCATAGACTGGAACGTGTACCCAGGAGAACCACATCAATCTTGAGAGCATGTGCTGTTTTTGTTTGTTTGTTTGTTTGTTTTTTAGAGGAGATTAATAGATAAATAGCATTGTAATGTCAACCATACTGAACAATATTAGTGTACCACATAAAATAGATGTTAGACAAACAATGTTGTTGCAGTGTAATAAAGACTAGGTTGGCTGGTTGAAGCTGACCTCATCCTACCAATTAAGCCCTTATTAAACCACACACACATACACCCCTTTCTCAGTTCATCTCTTCTCTTTAGAAACACAAAGGATGTGGACTATGCTTGTCCTCATAGTCCTCATGGGTCAG
This sequence comes from Maccullochella peelii, assembly GCA_002120245.1. Classification (NCBI taxonomy): domain Eukaryota; kingdom Metazoa; phylum Chordata; class Actinopteri; order Centrarchiformes; family Percichthyidae; genus Maccullochella; species Maccullochella peelii. The sequence continues at coordinate 98,372 of LKNJ01000590.1, forward strand.
ATTGAACTGACTGAGAGAAATTAAGAGCAGAATAAGAATTAAGAATTAAGAGGAGGCAGAAATACGGTTCTTATAGTGTTCCTGTAGTCCTCAATTGCTCCTGCAGTTGTTAGAAACAAAATGGTCTGCCCCTGCTGACATGGACATGACATGTGTGTGCAGCTCATATAAGTGTAACGAATTCTCGTAACATTTAGACTGCCATAAATATTACACACACACACACACACACACACACACACACACATCTGAGTCAGTGTTGGTTTACTGCCCAGATGTCATGACTTAAGCAGTTAGAGTGTAATGTTATGAACTGGAAAGGACTATGAAATTACAAACTCAGGGGAGCAGGGGAACCATTCCAGCTCCATAGTACACACACTGGATAGAAACTAAAGAAATAAATGCAGGTCTATTTACATGCAATTACAGTGACACAGTATTGGTTCCCAACTGAGATAACTGTGAGTGAAGGTTTCTAATTTACCATGACCAGAACATTACCTTAACCTGTTTAGTAGCCTAATATCAACTAAACTTTTAATCTGAAGTGAGGAATAAAACCCATGCAAACACATGGGTTAGTAACCTTTTCATGAGACATGTTGCATGACAGCATGTTGGAGAGTTGCAGCTCAGACTAATAAGCTGATTGATGTCCAAGTTTGCCATGATAAAAGCAGATAAATCAGTAAGAATGGTAAATACAGTTTGAATATTATGGGATAATGTATTTCCATCAACCCAAAATGTCTGTGGTCTCTCTGGTGTTTAGGTTAACAGCCCACCAGGCACCTTTGTTCAGACAGAGCCTCCCTTACAAACCTATATCATGACTGAGCCCAAAGCGAGCCTTTCCAGGGATTGCACTGAGGCATGATTTCAAAGATTTTGCTCTGTGAAATGTTTGAGCTGTGTGCACAAAGGGTCCCCAGGATATCGCACACAAACCAACACAATGCTGACATATAACCTGGTAAAACGTGTGCATGTGCAATGCAATTTGCATTTGATGAATGAAAGTTTTGTTGTTCATTACATAGAACACAAAACAAAGGCTTCAATTTACATACTGAGAAAATCTAATAATAAAAAAATAATTAAAATAAAACTTTAATGACTGGGTGATCAGATCCTGAGTGCCAGTACATATTGTTCTTTAAAAATAAATTCATATTGAAGGGCAGAAAAAACTATGTCTTCATTCAAGATCAGTCTTTTATCTGTAGATTTTAGCACTTTAGTAGAGCTCAAACTACTACCAATACATCCTTTATATATAATAATATTTTGACCATTGCAGAAATAATTTTACATGTATAAAAAGGAGAAACTTAATTATTTATATTGTTTTACATTGCATTTTCGGAACTCTATGTTGTAACTGTTTATCTCCATGCAGGTAAAATGTTTCTTCTAGAGAACAACACCATAGACACAGGAGAGGTGGATGTGGGGAGACGAGCCATGCAAGATGTCCCACCAGGTTAGTTACACACACACACACACACACACACACACACACACGTAAGCCTGCCGTACCCTATCACTTTGCCACTCTGTGAAGAAAGTATAAGATTTCTCACACAACAAAACATACTCACCAAAGAATAACACACTTAGTTGGCAGTTTATTAGGTGCACCTAGCTAAAACTAAGACAGTCTAACACAACAGTCCCGCAATAAATCCTAGCTTTGTGAATTTTATAATGTTCTGTTTTTGTTGAAACTGTTTTAGAGAGGTGTTGATTTAACTGTATGATCATTTTGGTTTGTTTTTGTTATTTATCCAAGGTGTGTTTTGGAGGTCCCAGCTATATATTGACCAACCGCAGTTCTTGAAATTCAACATCTCCGTCCAGAAAGATGCTCTTGTTGGGGTGTATGGACGCAAAGGACTACCACCCTCACACACGCAGGTTGGTCTCACAAACACATTTTATTTAATTTATTTGTAAAGTAAGTCACAATGGAATTTATGGAGACTAAACTTTTACGAAACCTAGTTTATCAAACCTAAAGGCCCTTTCAGACATGTACCCCTTTACGGTAATCTGATGGCAATTTAACATGGTGGTTTCATGAGCTCATAAATCCGCTGGCAATCTTATTCGGTCTGACCTAGTAACATTTCCATATCACTTTCAACACGGCACAAGTCTGAACTGAATGGTGTCAGATTCATGCCATCACTTTAACAGAAGCCAGCAATGTTCCATGGTATTCCATGTCTGAAGGGAGTTAAATCATCAAACACCACCATCTGTAAACCATGTGAGAACATGAGGAAAAACAGCCAACAGAACCTTATCTGCAAAATAAAAGCAGAAGAAAGCTTGTGCAAATCAGAGAGGAATCCACCTTCCGGACAGTTAAGCGTGAAATACTGTAGATGCCATGGTAAAATTGACATGACACTAAAATAAGATGCCGTATGAAACAAAGAACAATATGATAAAACAAAGAAATGGGCACAACGGTTCACAGAAGCTAGGGCAGCAACTGCTAAATAAAACCCTGTGCTGAAGATGGGATTTAACCAGAACAAACTTTAGCAGAACTAGAGAGGTGCTTTTATCTGTGTCGCTAGAATCAAATTTAATCAGATCGGATCAGCAGTCGCCACTGTTTTGAGCTCTCTGACATAGCGTTTAAGAAAGCCTGTCCTCAACCATCCAGGATTCTCTGGCCTTTCTACTTTTACCAAATACCAAATACCAAAAGCTGAAAAAATTCTGCCTCCTGAAGTGTCAAAACCCCAAATCCCTTTTGCAACTTTGCAAGTTTGTCTAGGTCAAGTGCTTTATGGATTCTTAATTCATAATGAATCAGATAAGCTTCTTACAAACCTAAACTATCCCTTTAATGACTACACTTATATCTCTGTGTGGTGAATCGAGTCTTCTGTCAATGGACTAATCCACTTATCTGCAAGACAGCTTTTTACAATGCCACCCCTATCACAGCTCAATGTCAGCATGGATAATAGACAAGGGTGTGTGTGTGTGTGTGTGTCCTTGTCATAACCTAATCCATCTAAGTTCCCATTATTCATTTTAGTGGGTATTTTCAGTCTGTTACAGTAGCATAAGCTACAAATGATGCTTCTGTAAATGTCTCTGTGTTCGTCTTTCTAAGTTTGTGATTACAAGATTCTAATGTTATTCAAACAGAAGCAAACTATCAATAACAAGTAGACAGAATCATTAAACAATTATGAACATAATCACAAACTAGGGCCAATACCTTGTCATGGACCAAAGTGTTTTATGTGTTGACAGTGGTGATCAATAGGTCAGAGGATTACCATAATCCATATTCCTCTGGGAGTTCGTGAATAATCATACCAAACCAAAATCTGGTTAGTTGTTCAGATGGACTGTTGGACTTTTGTCTTCCAGTACGACTTCGTGGAACTACTGGACGGTAGTCGCCTCATTTCCAAAGACAAACGGGCGCTCAGTGACACAGACGCAGGATATGCACAGCCAGCTGGTGCACATGAAGAAAAGTCTGGGGGAGGAGCCCGACACGCCCGCTCGGTGAACGTGCACGAGGCTGGCTTCATCCAGTACCTGGACACAGGAATCTGGCATCTGGCATTTTACAATGACGGACGCAACACAGAACAAGTCTCTTACAATACCATCATGATAGGTGAGACACAGCAGTATGTTCTAATAGTGAATACTATTTGTCTACACACTTATATGTAAGTGCATATAAGTGTGTGTAAGACACACAGTCCATACAACAGTACCTACTTAATGTGACCCCACCAGTTAAACCTGTATGATACCAGCTTGTCATTACAGGAATTCAAATAAAAACTCAATTTTTAATAATGCCAAACAGTGCAAAGCAGCAAATGGCTGGGCAGAAATCTTTGTTTCAGACCAGAAACAGCACGGCTAGGTGAAAAATTGGGCTATTTTTGGGACAATTTAGCTTTTAGGGACTAAGTAAAGGCACACCCAATTAATTTGTGTGCTAAACATCATGACATTATGACTTGTGCTTCAAATAACCTGCAAATATATCTGATAACCTTAACTGGGAGGAACCTCCATCATATCAGAGGTTGAGCACACTCACCAGACCAGATGTGATTTTCAATAAATGACAAATAAAACTTTCCTCTAACACCAGTATGTACATTGAGATGCATAGTATTGTATTTAGATACTGTTAAGCATTGGAAATTGTCTCTGCCTGAGGTGTGTGTGTGTGTGTGTGTGGGTGTGTGTGGAAGTGTGTGTGTTTGTGTGTGTGCACATGAAATGGCAAGTTAGGTACGGCAGAGAGCCAACAATGGTGTGTGATAGAAAAACAGAAAGAGAGAACGAGAGAAAGGCAGCAGGGTAATTGGATGTTGGAATGTGTTGATTGGACTGACTAGCTGTAACTACGGCAACCACAAAGGACCGATCTCTCAGTGTTATGTGTATGTATGTGTGTGTTATTTCTTAAGATATACAGTTGCATATCCAGCCCACCCAATTAACTCGCACCCTTAAACCACCTCTCTCTCTCTCTCTCTCTCCCTTGCTCTCTCTCTCGCTCTTCATCAGAGTCGATTATGGAGTGTCCTCAGAATTGTCATGGAAACGGAGATTGTCTCTCAGGAATATGCCACTGTTTCCCAGGATTTCTTGGGCCTGACTGCTCTCGAGGTAAACACACACACACACACACACACCCATAGAGAGGCAGTAATTGTTGGGAGGTTGTTATCTGAGCAGTGAGTGTGACCTGCACACTCTGAAGGCTGTGCTGTGTTACTGTTTAGCCTTTCCATGACAAAACAAATCTCTGTTCCAACTTGAAAGGAACAATGGGTTCTCAAATTCTTGACCCAGACGCATGTTAGAAAAGGTAACATCAAATATTTAGAGACCTTTTAATGTGAAGAGAAGTTGGGGCATTTTCCCACTGCTTTCAGTACAACTGTCTTGGAGCAAGAATTTAGTGGCCATTAGAGAAACTGCAGTTCTCTTCCGGCTTTGGGACCAGTTTCATCTCTCAGCCCTGGAGGTTGAAATTTGGTTCAATCCTAACACCATATTGTTTTTTCCGGTTAATATTGATTATCTGTTTTTGTACTGATATTCCTGAAATATAGATGGTCAGTTATGAAATGACAGGTATTCAGTGTTCTCTCCCCAACAGTGGACAGTCATACACACTTTTGTAGATTCATCAGAATCAGTTCATCTTAAGGTGTTCCCATAGACTTCCCAGTATTCAGATTTGACAAGCTGTAATCTATCAAAGTGCATCTTACCCATCACACTGAAGGCACACCACAATGGCTGTACAGTTCCAAACGAAGTCTGCAGCGGTTCGTCTGTTGTGAGAACGTGATCCGACCTCGATCCGACCCAACTACCAGGTGTACGCCACAAGTTTGAGCTAAATGGCTCCTGTAGCCAGGTGTGCTTTGCATTGTGTTCAGTTGTCTGAAGGCAGCACGTCTTCTTTGCAAAGTGTGAAAGAGTACAGTATTTTCAAGACGTTTCCTCAAAGTACATTCGGCATTCTGCTCGTATAGTTTTGCCTGGTATATTGCCCAGATAATTACCACGGTTATGAGCAAATGCCAGCTGTGCTGTTGCTCCATGTTAAATTGCATAGCAATGTTTCTCTCACAGAAATGTGCACTAGTTCCTGTGTTTACTTTCTTGCTCCCGCCCCAGACACATCTGACCAATAAGCGGTGTGAACATTCTCACGTAGTTTGTAGTGACGCCTTTTGGTTCGCTTGGATTTTTCTCTGTGTGAAAAGAAACTGAACCAAGGGGAAAACGCTCCAAGTTAACAAATTCATCAACTGATTCTGACCACAGCAAACCTGTGGGTGTGAAAACGCCCTATGTGAAAATTTGCAGCCTATAAAGTCTATAAAGCCAGTTTGTCTAACTGATTCATCTTACTGCATGTGTCTGGTCTAGCTGCCTGTCCGCTGCTGTGCAGTGGTAATGGCCAGTATTCCCGCGGCCGCTGCCAGTGCTACAGCGGGTGGAAAGGCACTGAGTGTGATGTGCCAGCCAACCAGTGCATCGACATCCACTGTGGAGGACACGGCATATGCATTATGGGCGCCTGCATTTGCAATACTGGTTATAAGGGCGATAACTGTGAGGAAGGTAAGAATAATTTCTTCCAAGAACAGAGACACAAAGTTAGTTCCATATTATGTTATTGGCAGTAGTTAGTCCCCTTGCTCTGGGACATTTTGACACTGCTCTGCATCATTTTCCATTATTGAGATGCTGGAATTTGGTGAAGATGTCACTACATAATTAAATGTCAACATAAATAATGGATTTAGCACACATTTATTGCTGCCCATGACATTTACTTCTGTAACAGAAACATCCATGCAGTTTGTTATAATTGGATAATAATTCATAATCAGTTTCACTTGCAAAGTTTACATCTTTTTAACCCATATTATTGCTCTTGACAGGACACTTAATAAATGTCATGTAATGTCGGATGGATAATTAAACTAACTGTTTTAGTTATGTTAATGGGCGTATTCTGGAAGATGTCAGTTCTATGCTGCCATGCCTTCCACCGTATTTACTGTAAAGAGGACTCTGGGCTTGATTGTTCCTTGTTTGGCTTCATTACTCAGCAATTAATTTTTATTACAGCTAATGTGGTTTTTGTGCCAAAATACCCCAATTTGTTAGTTCTCCAGGTTCAGATGTCAATTGTTGCTGCTCTTTGAAACAAGAAAAGTTTTCCATATCTGGGTGGAATAATGTTGCTCGTTCTCAATTTCCATACGGGTACACACAGTCACATCATCCAAGTGTGTACAAATTCAAACACAAAGGTGTGCACATGCTGTGTATCCCTACACACTATGCATACATATTTGATACTATACAAATATGCAAATACTTGTCACAGGGGACAGTAACCAGATTAGTTTCCGATTAGTAAGTATATGATGGTGACAGAAAGAGAATTTGCCCTGAACAACAGAGCCTGTGTGTGTGTGCGTGTTAAGCCCATTTACGCTGCTGAATCTGCAAAGTATGTCAAAGATGCCATGTAAGGTATCACAGCCAAATGGTTGTGAAGAGCGGCACTGAAAGAGTTAACCTGCATGTGGAGGAGGGAGGAGGAGCCTGGAATTGGTTGTAGCCTATAAAACAGGATGGGGTTGTGAGTCTTTTCCTGATCTTCATCAGCAGAACACGTCGCTCCTTTGTTTGACAGTAGTTTGGATATGTGAGCTCCCTTTGCTCCTTTCACATGTTCAAGATAGCTTTAAGCCTTGTAGTAACCTACAGAGAACTGCAAAGAATCTTTTTTTTCCTTGACCCCACTTGGACTTGGTCTTGGATCAGCTTGGACTTGGACTTAAGTGGTCTTTAATACAGCCCTAGTTTACAGCTTGTTTTGCTGCCCCCAAGTGGCCAAAAAATCAGTTAATGCAGGTTGAAACTGAAAATGATATAAAAAAATATGTATACATATTTATCTTTATTTTTAAAGTTAATATATATATGTATATATAATGTGTGTGTGTGTGTGTGTGTGTGTGTGTGTGTGTACTATTTGATATATTGTTAACTCACTCTCTTCATCTCTCTGTGTCCAGTGGACTGTATAGACCCCAGTTGTTCAGCCCATGGGGTGTGCATTCATGGCGAGTGTCACTGTCAGCCAGGCTGGGGTGGAGCCAGCTGTGAGATCGCCAAGGCCATGTGTCCGGACCAGTGTTCAGGTCACGGCACCTACAGCACAGAGACCAGCACTTGTACATGCGACCAGAACTGGACCGGACCAGACTGCTCTTTAGGTGTGTGTCATGTTTAATGTCATGTGGTGTAACAATCTGACAGTGTGTAGATTTTCTTTTCATTTAATTTATTTCTAATTTCTTACAGAATCTATAAAAAGAATTAACTTCATTTTTATGCATTTGTAAAAGCAGCATCACACCTAGCTTTACAGAGTTAATAAAGTGCTTTACAGAATCATTAAGAGAGGATGAAGAAGAGCAAATTCAGCATAAAATGAAAACAAAAAAGCAATTACAGAGCAGAACATAATTAAGATAACAGTGTTAGAGATGCAAGCCCCTAGGAACAGGCATAAAAGATGGCATAGCTTGTAAAACAACTAATAAGACATAAGGTGAATAGACAAAATAAAGACAGTCAATTATGCAAAACCTGTACCTGTAAACATAATTCTGAGGACTGATTTAAAGGATGATAGTGCTTTAGCAAGGCTTAGTTTCACAGGCAGTGTACTCTTCTACAGCTTGGCTACGCTGATGGCAAAAACATGTTCACCTTTAGAAGTTAGCCAGGACTTTGAAACGGCCAGGAGAACCTTGCCTGAGGATCTCACACTTCAGCTTGTGAGGAGGTACAAGGTCAGTGACTTAGCTAGGGGCTAAACCACATTAAGGCCATATTCAGACCAAATCAGGCGTTTCGGCGATTAGTGCAGGGTTGTGCGGTGCTGTGGGAGTGTCACTACATGGCCACGCTGATTGTAGCACAAGCTTGAAGAGCAATACAGTACAACTGCTACAGTAAACAGCGGAATGCTACAATTCTACATAGTAGACAAAGTTCTTCTTCACCTAGGCATCTTGGTCTGAATACAGCCTAAGACTTCAGTAAATCAGTAACATCTCTAAATCAGTTCTTAAACTAACCGGTGGCCAATGAAGAGAAGCTAAAATGGAGGTATTATGGTCTCAAGATGACTTACAGTGTGTTAGACACCCTGCAGCTGTGGTGTAGTAGCTGCAAACAGAAGAGCTGTCTCTTGACAGTGGAAGTAGTCAGACAATGTAGCGTAAATACTTTAATACGGGGCACCAAAATATGTAGCATAAATACATTAACTGGTACAAAAGATGTTCAGTGTTCATGAAGGATCAGTATTTATACTCAGTAACATAATTTAACTTGCATTAACTTCACCTTGGGCCACCACCCTTAAAAAAGGGGAAAATGATATCCAATGAATTATTTCAGTCTCAATCTGAAGTTGATGTAAGTTCTTGGCTCAGTGACTATAATACTTCATACACACCACGTAATCAAATCCTTCCTTTATCAATGAAATGTTTATTCAACTACTGACTACACACACATCTAGTAACTAATGAACAGAAGAATGAAGAAATGCAATGATGAATGAGGACCACCGTATACCAGATAAAGCAGTGAATGATCTTGGCAAGGTGGACTAAAGACCCTTTTTTCTCTCTTTTCTCTCGCCCGCCTTTCTCTCCTCACTCTGCCTCAAGCTCATTGAAACCCACTCACTAGGGTGGGGGTTAAGTTAATTAGCTATAATGTAAAGGGCCTGCATAGCCCTGTAAAGACAAAGAAAAGGTTTTGCCAGATAAAACAGCTTGTGGGATCGCTTATTTGCAGGAAACTCACTTGTCAGATGCAGAACATGATAAACTCAATAGAACGTGGGTTGATAAAGTCTTCTTCTCCTCTCACATCTCAGGACAAAAAAGAGGTGTGGCAATACTAATAAATAGAGATTCACCCATCTCTCATTATAAATACTCAGGGGGCAGGTACATATAAGTAAATGGAGTAATAGATGGTATCAATATCTACACACCCAATGAAGACGACCCAACATATATTAAAGATGTGTACAGCCTCATCTTAGATAAAAGTAAAGGCATCATAGTAGCAGGAGGGGACATGAACTGTGTAATGTCCCAGACAGCAGCAACATGAGAAAGCTTCTCACTATTTTGAGAACGCTTCTCATTATAATGAGGATCTTTTTTTTGATGGCAGAAATGGGATTCCATACAACATCATCAAGGCACAAAAACTACTTGTTTAAGGTCAGGGAAAGATCATGGTCATGGTTAAAGAAAACCAAAACTGACTGTTAGTTGAAAATGGGAAACAATCAGTGGTCTCCGTTGTCACAGTCACATACTTTGTTGACCCATTCAACCACCCCAACATCCTCCCAAAAGTGTTTTGCGGTGCCATACCAATGTCATGTTATTTCCGTCAGACAGACATAAGTCATAATTTACACAGCCAGAAGAGGTCGCTTGTCAGCAAAATGTAAACATACGTTTTTTGGGGGGGTTGTATTTCAAGAAATGACCAATCTTGTCTTTTTTTCTGGTGAGGACAGTGTCCTATTTTCTGGTGCTGTAGAGAGGAGGGAGGTAAAGAGAGAGAGAGAGAGAGAGAGAGAGAGAGAGACAGCAAGACAAGTGACAGCACTGATGCAGAGGTGAAATAGAAAAAACTGGAGGAGGAATGGAGATCAGTAACAGATGGCTTGACATAAAAACAAAGACAAGAGGAAAGGAGTGTGTGTGTGAGTGTGTGTTCTCACTTCTATTTGTGTTGCCTTGGGCTGTTACACTGAGCATTGTCTTGTCAAAACCATCAAACTCACATCCAATTAAGTACTCTCTTTTAGCAAAATACACACATGCACAGATACACAAATTAAATTAATTACATACACACACAAATACATATGCCTTTTGTTCTGGCTTGTTCTTGACCTTTTCTTAGGATCTGTCAAAAACATTCAAACACACACACACACACACAACAACAACACACCCACATACATAGATAGATGCATACACACATAGACATACACCCGGAGGCACTTCGGTCAGTTTTAGCAAGTGTGGCATTTAATCTCTTTCTCTTTCCTCTCTTTCTCTCACACACATACATGCACTCATAAGCAGACACTGTGAGAGGTAAATGACATTATTTAAGATACACATCCATGCACACACTCCACACTTAAATAAACACATTGACTTGTAATTCTTCTATGCCAAGCTTTTTCCTAACCACTCTTTATTTTGCCAGTCCCAATAACGCATACACACAGACAGCTGTGCAGGATCACAGAGTTCAGTCCAGGACACCTACACACACACACACAGATACAGGTGAATTAGGCACAGACTTGCGGGAAAAGCTTTGGCTCTTAATTGATTTTTTCATTTATTTTTCATCAAGTTGTCTGGACAGGTCATTATGGTTTAGAAGAGAATCAGTGCTCTCTGAGCCAGGACTGCGCTGCTGTACTGCTTTCTATTCAGCTCCTCAGTTTAGTGCATATTGGATGTTGCATGACCTTAAGATATGACTTAATCACTGCTATTGATAAATATGAATTAATAATACGTTATGTTAATACATATTTGAGAGAGTGATGTGATAAAGGCACACACAGTGCTGACATGTTCATTTCAGATAATCCCACTCAGCTCATTAGCCAGCACCTCTTAACATTCTGGTTTCAGAAATAATCACAGTAAACATACTTTCAGACAGTGAGCGGTTGCTGCTGCCACCTCAATTGTTTCCAATTCAAACGTAACTGGAAGATGTCAGTCATGACGAGGTGAGTTGATGATGGCTGAACTTGCTGCCATGGCTAGCCGTGGGTCCGTGGCAACCGCAGTTTCCACACAGAGACAATCAATGCGAATCTAACTTTCCTGGTATCTGAGTTCCTAAATTTTACACCTCTTCACCTGCAGTGAACAAATGCTTTTCCAAAGGCAACATCAGCTTTCAAGTTTGATTATCTTGTCTGGGCCAATAAAAAGTGTTTATGATATTAGTTCGCTAAGCTTTATATGTGTCAAATTGCTGACCATTTCCTCTATTTTAGGTTGATCTATTTGGCTACGTGATGGGATAAGACTAGGTGGATAGCAGCAACCTCTACTGTATGATAGTAGGGTTGGAGGTAGCTAGTAGCAGCCGTGCTGTGCTCTGCTGCCACTAACACCAAATACAGCAGTAAATACTCGTCTGAAAGTACCATTGTACCATTTGTACAAACATAAGAACAGTTATGGTTATGGTATGTGTAAGGCCCTTTCACCAGGGAGTTTTCTCATCAAAAAGACAGTGAGCAGTCTGTGTTGGAGGCGGAGCTTCATTCCTCATACTTGCAGACATTGTGAGGTGATAAAAGAATTTGCTGGCTACAGCAGTCTTCCTGTTATACTCATAGGTATTTGAAGCTCTCTTTTTTTTTTAAACAATTTCTTCAGTTTCCCCCTCTATACTACTGTCTGCCTCCATTTCTTCTCCCACTACTTCTTAGCCTGAAAACATGTGTTTGATTTAGCATGAAAGGGAAGTGTACGTTTACTTTTTTTTATTGACCCATCAGTGACAAGTGACAATGTGTGTGAATGTCAAATGTATTGATGCTCCACAAACCAATAAATGCAGAAAAGATACGGCAGTTACCAATATTAATACATGTGTATTAATATTTTTCTTTCTTTCTCCAACAGAGGTGTGTGAAGTGGACTGTGGCAGCCATGGCGTCTGTTATGGCGGTGTGTGTCGGTGCGAGGAGGGCTGGACAGGAACTGTGTGTGACCAGAAGGCCTGCCACCCACTGTGCAGCAAGAACGGAGTGTGTAAGGAGGGGAAGTGTGAGTGTGACCAAGGATGGACAGGGGAGCACTGCAATATCGGTGAGTGGATCATACACACACACATACACACTACAGGAAAAAGTGTAAGAAGGGAAAGTGAGACTGTGACTAAGATGTTACTCAGTATGCACAAACATGTACATGGAATTTATACTTCCACATACAAGTATTTTACTACTCACTGGTATTCCAATTTATTGAAATGAGCATGATGTATGGAAAATCTGTGCTCTGTGCAAACACACTGAGAGGAAAGAATTTTCCAACCATTTTTAACTTTGGGTAACCAGGTTGCACTGATAATAAAGTTACACTCGAATCTGGCATTACTTAATGACTTCCTTCCTTCAAGGTTTGGAGAAATTACAAGTTTCCAGTGGGACACAAAAAACAGTAGCACACCACTACACAGCCTTCAAGAAACCTGGAAAAAATCTCTAGAGTTGGTGGGTAGGCAAACTCTTCTTCAGTGAAAGGACTTTATAGAACCCATGACAGATATATTAGTCTCTTTTCTTTATAGATTAGAGAAAAATGTTTATATGGATGTCCATGTTTGTGTTGGTTATCGTTGTCGTTCAGTAAAACTGGAGCTATGATAATGCTACTAGTGAAAATGAGATCCAGGTTGTAAAGAGCAGAATTGTCCTCTCAAATCATTCAAGGTTGACTTACCTGGGGTTAGCCCCATAGGCTGTATCCGTTACCAACATCGCAAAAAGCTCCATCTTATCTGGTCATTTCTTTTAGTGCCTGTATCTAGGTAGCTGCACTAGAATTAAGAGAAATAAATTTGATTCTAGAAAATACTTTAACATTCATTCGGAGTTGTGTTTTTGTCCAAATGTTGAATGTTAGTCCAATATTCACTCTCATCTCAGCTCTGTTTGGGTCTTAACCAACTCCGGAAGGAAATACCTGGCTCTTTAGCTGCTAAATGCTGTGACTAGCTGGCTAGTCGCTAACTTTCTCTGTCTGCTGTGTGGCGTTGAACAGGTATATGGACTACCATTCGCGTTGATACCTACAGGCAATTTAGAGTCGGCAGTTATAACCTGGTATAACCTGTTATTGATACCATAACCATGTTTTTGGACTGTGGGAGGAAGCCGGAGTAGCCAGAGAGAACAGGGGGAACATGTAAACTCCACACAGTCATGTTTCCATCACTTCAGACGACATTACATTGACTTATATTAATTTCCTGGAGCCTTACCCTAACCCAAACCCTTAACCTAATTAACAACTACAGCTTTTCAACAGTGTTTTATTTATATATATATATATATATACTGTATATATACTGTATATATCCAGTGTGTTCCTTTTTAAGTTCCTTCTTTTTAAGGAATGGCTTTGGTTTTCACTTTTTGTATGTTTTAATGCTGTTATAATAGCACATACTACTAACTAACCCTTTTATGAGTTTTAATTTGAATTATTATATTTTACATTTACTTATATATATATATATATATATATACACTGCATATATATAATTTTTATATTTTATTTATATATTTTATTTATTTACATATCTTTTATACTTCTATTTTTTATTATTATTATTTTTACCTATTTATGTTAATCTGCATCTTTTTTAATATTTGGTTTTAAGCTTTTGGTTATATATTTTACCTGTGCTCGTGCACCACGAGCTACACCTTCAGGATGTAGACCACCTCTGTTTTAACCTAACCTTACCCAAACCTTAAACCAAGTCTTCACCCTAAAATGTAATGATTTACGTTATGGGGACTTAACGTATGGGTTCTGTTGTGAAAAGAAAGGCAAGTCCCCTCAATGTTACTGTGTAAACATGTTTATGTGCCCGACAACATGAGTAATACACACACACACACACACACACACACACACACAGACACCATTTCAATGTTGAGCTGGATTGTTCTGACATTTAAAATACAGACCAAACCACTAAAGAACAGCTCTTGCTTAGTGTTGATCGAACACTTCCTTTCCTTATTTTGCTTGGTATCTACAGTACTGACAATTATTGTGTTTTTAAGTGAGTATCCATGGCGAACCCCTGTTGTGTTATGATAGTTGAACAGTGAAACAGAAGAGTGGCAGGGCCTTTGTGGCAGCTTCAGCTCACCACCAAACCCTCCACTTAAAAAGCTATTTATTGTCAAACAGACAGACAGCTACAGTATTGCTGGGAAAAAGCTGCAAATTGGCTTCAGTTATTGTCAGTTAGACACACACACATGCTGACACACATGGAGAAGAGCACTGAGAGCATAACAACAGTGAGATGAGGAGAAATCCATTTAGAGTGCTTAGCCAACAAACAGCTTGTTTGTTTAGATAGATTGTATGGCTCGGGAGAGGATTCATACAGGCTCGCTCTTTTCTTCTTGTGTCCATCTCCAGCCATCACATTTGTCACATTTGGAAACTGTGACCTCACTGTAGGACTGTTTCCATGTTCATTAATTGGCTGTTTTCCATTTCAGCATGGAAATAGTCCAGCTTACGTAATGGCCTATGATTTTTCTTAAAGACAGTGCAATCCATTGTTAACAAGAAAATACGGTTACAAATTATTAACTGTAGTCGGCCTGATCTTGGACCCTGAAAATTCACTGGCCGTGCTAGTGTTAATGAGGTGTATCAGATGAATATGATGGTGAATGATACAGATCTTTTTCTGTCTGTCTTTCTTTCCTTTTCTCTGTTTGACTGAATCTCTTTGTATCTAATTTAGTTTCTACATCTCTCTGTTTTCTTCATCTCTCTCCTGGTGAATCCCAGTCCACATTCTGTTATCAGCTGCCCTCACTGATGGTGATACTGGAGGGTTTTATTTAAATATTCTACTGCCTATTTTTCTGGACTAAATGTTCTCTTTCCATCTATCTTTTTTCTTTCTTTCTTTTTTCCTTCCTTCTTAAGCTCACAATCCGGACATTAGAGTAAAAGGTACTGTACTCTTTTCTCTTCTTCTCCTCATCACTAGCTTTTTCTCTTCCTCCCTTCATCCTTTGCTTTTGTCTTCATGTACTGTGGAGCTGTGGCTACCTCAGTGAAAGGGTATTTAATTTATTTTTTAATTCAGATCTTTTTTATGTTAGATATCTGGAATATGCTGTGTTTTTTTTCCTGTCATCCCCTCTATCTTTTGCTAGCTCTGATAACATGCACCATTACTGTTGCGTTGAACATTTCAAAGAACATTTTAATATTGTCCTTAGCCAAATGTACAATGGCTTTATTTCCCTTTGCCTATTAGGTAGCACCCTTGGATTTTTTCAGATAAAATAGAATTAAAACCTGGAGAGTGTTTTTTTTTGTTTGCTTGTTTTTTTTACTTTACAGCTGGCTTTGATTGAGTTTTAATGTATTTATCTCTGTATGTTGTTCACTGGCTCCTCAGAAGTAGTTTCACTTTTTTAGTTTTTGAATGCTGTATATTTGTCATCAACTTGAATGCCTGCTTAAGCCTCCAAAATTTCTTTAAAAACCCCTGACCAAATTGTTCTTTTCCATCAAAAGTTACAAAAAATATAGGTGAGAAAATCAAAATTGGGGGGAGACCCTAAAGTATTGAATTATCTTGATCTCCAACATTACATTTTCTCCTTTTATTATGAATTGGTTTGACATTGATATTTTAAGGTTTCTGTACAGCTGTTAGTGTCACTGCAGTGAACATCTATAAGCAGGACAGTGATCCAGTTTGCCTTGGTTACCATACTGCACAGTATGTTGAAGCTGGATCACAATAAAAGGGAAAATTAAGCATAAAACAGAACTGGTACATAAATCATCTTCAAAAGAAAAAATATTCCTCCCAAAACACATTTAACTGTTATTGTTCTACTTATTCCCTTGTAATACTGTATGTTTGACATTATAATATTTGACATTCTTAGTGACTTGGGACAATGTGATAGTCACACGGTATTTTTACTTTTAGCACACGATCTCAGTACAAGCACAGACAAATATAATATTGAAAGTTTCTGATGTAGACCATGAAATCCTGGCTCTGCTTTAGGCTTAGTTTTCCTGTAAGCTGTATCCTCTCCTGTCCCTGTTATGTCTTTATGCACAGTCATACGCCTACGTGTGTGAATGGGTTTAAGCAACCGTAATCTGTCTCACACAGTCGGCTTTTGTGCTGAAGATGTCAGTCATACGTTTTTTTAGACAGGACATTTGTGTAATTGCAAGTATTTGCACAATTACAACACAGATGCTCAGTGCACTGTGACAGTATTAAATCATTTTAGCTGATTTTAAGCCTCCTTCTGTGCAGCATGGGAATATTCTAGATAAGGAGCTCATGTATACTTGCTAAGAGGCAATGCAGTATTGGGCAATGAAAAAAAACATCTTACTGCATCCCTTCATAAATGGTATAAATTTGGATATTGTGTCTGAGATGTATGCCATAAGTTTCTGAGGGGCTTTTCTAAGCATCGCTGACATCTTTGTCGGCTGGGGCACAGTTTTGGGAAAGCCTGAAGCTGAGGTTAAACGACCAAGCAGCAACCACCACGGCTGACCATGATAAACTGAGTGAGTCAACTAAACATGTCCCCAAACATGCTCTACTTCTATTAGAAGGAGTATTCCAGTGATATAGTACTGCCTTACCGGACCAGGTGTGGGATTAAAAAAGGAGTGGTCACAATTGAAGGAGCAGAGGATGTTATCCTGTTACACTGAGGTTATGAGTCCAAATGACCCCACCTCCTGCAATGTAAACCCTCTATCACCTGACAACATGTTGATATTGGATGATTCTGCAAAAGCCAGGATTATGTTCAATGCCGATGGTTTTGAAATTATTTCTTTCTCAAATTTCTGCGCATGGCTATACAGCAGTATACAGCAGCAGAATAAACTATAGTTAAGACAAGGTTAGGCAACTGAAACACTTGGTTAAGGTTAGGGAAATATTGTGGAAGAAGCAAACATAAACTGTTGGTCTGATGTGAACTCCAGTCTCCTGCATGAAGGCCAGATGCACTACACACCCATCCACAATCTCACTTGATTTTATAGAATACCATTTCCCAACACTGAGGTCTAAAAGTTTTCTCCACACTGCCAGGAATTAACCTTTGCTAGGGTACATTGTCCAATTTAAATATATTAAGTCTAAATAGTGGAACCAGCCTATAAAATATAGACCAAGTGTTTTCAAATGTAGACTGTAAACACCCCCCAGGTTGCTAAAGCCCCCAAATTCTCAGTGTCTTCATTGGTAGTGGCCCTGATCCTGAATTTTAAGATGACTTCTAATTTGGGTCAAGCTTGAAAAATGCTGGATCCTACTCTGCCCATAATGCAACTCAATAGCGCCTTTTGCTCTTTAATGCTAGTTAATGCCTATGTCTTAATGTTTAAACTTGTTTCTCAGAGTCAGCATCTAGTGGCCATTAGAGGAACTGCAGCTTAGGACACGTCAGCTGTGGTGGTTGCTGCTTGATCCTGCCTCTACTAACCACTTCTTCAAAATGCTCATGTGCACCATACTTAAAAGTGTATCAGTATAACTGTTTTCCACTTTTCTCCAACGTCTATTTGACTGCAACTATATTATTTTCCATCCAAATGCTTATGTATTCAGTGAAAGGGTGCTAGATCACCATCTTTGAATAGAGGAAAAGTTGTTGTTTCAGAATCTTTTTCAGGTTAATTTATAAAAATTCTATTTGTGAAACTTTTTATTTTTTTATCAGCTGCCTTTTGTCCTTCTTCCCTCTTGTGTGATTTAAAAGTGAATGAAGACAGATTTGAATGAACTGTTCATTTTTACACTGTTGAGGTTCTACTGCTGTGTGTCTCTGTTATTGCACTCACGTGATCCCAGCTCTTTCTTCCTGTCCTCCTCTTCCTTTGGCTGCCATTTTCACCTGTCCATCACAGAGAGTATATTTGGCAGTGCTGCTTTTGTTTCGATTTACTTTTTTTCCCTAATTTTCCTCCCTCTCTCCCTCGTGCCCTCTCCTATTCTCAGGATATAAAGGTAATTCATGCCAGAGACTTAATAAGGGCCTTACTGTCCCAAAATACAACAACTTCACCCTCTGCTTTGTTAACTTCTTTTAATTCAGATTTATTCCATTTCATTTTATTTTTCCTGTCCTCTCCTTTTTCCTCACATTCTGTCTTTCAGTCTTTATATATACTACTTTTTTTGTATTTTCTTACTGTGTTATACTTATGTTGTTATTTCTGCAGTCTCAATTTTTTATTTGTCTTTGTTTGTTTTTCTGGTTACATCATTACTGTCCCCATCTCTGACTCTCACACACAAAACACCGAAGCTACAGATGATGATGCACGCAAGCACATACACACAAAAATGGAAATGCACGCACGCACATACGCAAACAGACACAAACCCAAGGTGTGTGACTCCTGTTTTGTCTTGCATCCACCAGCCTGATATATATGTATGTATTAATTTAGCCAGCTGCTGTCCCTCTATCTTCTGTCTATCTATCTTCTCTTTCCTGTCTCTCTCTATTTTTCTTTCCCTTTTTCCTCCTCACCACCTCTTCCTCCATCTTTACATCCATCCCTCGTTCTATCTCTCCAGCTGGGCTTTGCTTGGTTCTGATACTGTTTATTAATCAGTCTATCTGATTGCCAGCCTCACTGTCTATTCTGTGATCGAGGAATGCCAAACAGGGGCATAAAGTATAGCCTCCGGAGGCATGCAGTCCAAACCACCCTGTCCTCCCTATACTTTGTGCGCTGTGTATCTGTCTATGTGTTGTGTTTTCACATGGATTTTAACCTGTGATTTTGATTTTTTTCACTACCTAGATGAACAAGCCCAAAGGAATCCATATTTCTAAAGGAAAAAAGCTTCCTTTTGAAGAGAAGTTGCAGTCAGCTCCGTTGGGTGTTAAATTTCCCTCAGATTTGGTTAGACTTCTCTTGGACAGATGAACTTTAAAATTTTTAACATCCTCAAAATGCTTTGCTTACAACTTCGAAACATTTTTGTTTGTTTGTTTGTATGCCCTGTTTTTCATCATCACATTATGCAACAATAACACCTTCTTTCTTTGTTTACAGATAAAAAATCAATATTATTTTGAGTTAATTTCCAATTGAAGCCATGCAGCACACAATAGCCATTTTGGCTGTAGGCAATTTTACAGGTTCATGTGAAACTACAACGTCAGTGCATTTCACCGAAGGCTGACTGTCTGTCTGTCTGTCAGTCTGTGTCTCTCACATGTGGGTTAATGTATTGATCTGTCTTATTTGTCTATCGATCTGTCTTTCAGTCTGTCAGTCCATTTGTTGGAGAAAAGTTCGTCACACAGGGCCAAATGCCTTTTATACACACATCAGGATTTAACCAATATGGGTCTTTGAAGTCTTTTTGAAGGTATTTTTGGACTGAAGCTGCTGACAGCTAGGATTTGTGCTAACATGCAATGTGTTTAAATGTAAAAACTTAACTTTAAAACCATACGTCCCATTGACGGGACAGTAAAACTCTCCAGTAAACCCCAGGATGTTTTGCACAAAAATAAAGACTGGCTGTTTTGAAGCCTCAAATGTTAGCCATTCTGCGTCCAGATGTCTCACAGCTCAAGATGTGTTCAGACAGAAAGCAAAGCAAATTTTTGCCTTGCGTCATTCGCGCAAGTTGACTGCTGGGCCGTTTGTGTTTATTCGCAAGCAGCCAGCGTACTAACTCTACAGACGTCAGCTAGCTAGCAACAGATGCGTTTCGCTGACTGAACTCAGAATTTCAGTTCTTTCTGATATTTCCCTGTACTCTTTCTTTTCCTGTCATCTCTGTACGTTCATGAAGAAAGTCAGAAAGCCCCAGGATTTCTGTGAATTTTGTTGAAACATGTTGAACGTATGCATCTAATAGTGTCTTTCTATTAACTTTGTATGCAATTGCGCCACCTCTAAAATTCAGTTTGTGTTCTGTCTGGACACACAGTAAGAGCTGTTTCCATGGCAACAATCAATGACACACACCTGTTTCTATTACTTTTTTGTTCCTCATTTACTGCGGGATTATAGTCGTTGCTTTAATAGGTTTGTTTCTGGTACTGCTTCACTAATGTACACAGAATCTTCTGCATATAATGTACTTTTAACAACTTACAATCAACTGTCCCGAGCTGACCAGCTTGAAGTAGTCCCCCATGTTTTTTGTGCCTTACACCCTGTCAACGCCAGACACGTTTCAGCTGCATTTTGTAGTTGTCGGTCCCACGTGCATCTAACTGAACAGATACACTTCAATTGTTATCAGTACAGCTGTCTACACAGGCCACGTAACAGCTCGCGCCTCTTACACGTATAATTTCCTAAGCGTACGTTTGCGCTTCACATCTGTTTTCCTCCAACTTATGTGTGTAGCGTAAATATATTGATTACTCTCATCTTTCAGAGCTCCAATACAAAACTATCATCACCTACCTTCAAAAACGTATATTGGTTGAAGCCTATTTCACACCCTGATGGCCAGCCGTGACCCCATCCCACTCACTCACACTGCTCTAACTTTTCTAACTGTGTTTGTCCCCTGTGCCCAGAGGGTTGTCCAGGTCTCTGCAACAACAACGGACGATGCACTCTGGAGGCCAGCGGCTGGCACTGCATCTGCCAATCAGGATGGAGAGGTGCCGGATGTCATGTAGCTATGGAAACACTCTGTACCGATGGCAAGGACAATGAAGGAGGTATATTTGTGTACATACACTATAGGAGTGTGCAGAAATATGGTTAAATAGGTGTATTTGTTTGATGGATGGATAAACATGGAGTAAGGATACTGAAAAATGTTAGTGGGGGCAGGGCACAGATTATCCAAATGTCCATCAGGAGCTTAGATGGTAATGATTAGCAGTTAGCAGGTTGGGGTATTCAGGAACGAGTCCAGTCTTAAAATGTATGCCATGCTGTAGAAAGAGGTCTATTATTAGGTCAATTATTGTGAAAAGTCACATATTTAAAATGTTAGCCCAGCACTTTTTATATCTACATAATGTAGATATTTGAGTCACCCTTGTTCATCCATGTGTGGTTCAATCCATGCAATGTAACTGTGTTATGGTCTGCAATATTTAAAGCCATATCCCTGCAACCCAACCCCCAGTCTCACTTGACTCAAAGTAAGACAACAACAAAAAATACAGGCATTAGCTTAAGTATGCTATCTAGCCTATGTTAGAAGTTAGAGTATGTACCTAAAGCACCTAGACATATAAGCAAAGATATCAGCTTGTATTAGATGAAAAAAATAAACAGTCAAATGTTGCATGGAATTCCTTTTGAGGCTTTTGTCTCCACTTTTCAAATACCAGTGTTAACCAAATTCAAGGGATCCTTAACAAAAAAGTTTCTATATATGTTAAAAACAGCCGATATATCATTATCTAATTTTTTAAACTCTCAAATATGGATATTATTATTGGCTTCAAACATCCTGTATAAATTTGGGCTCTACTATTGACTATCTAAAAGGAATGAAAAGCAAGAATCTAAATGATGAACTGGCTACTCTGCTGCTGAGATGTATGTGTAGCGTACCTGCAGTGGGTGTTAACTGCAGCTCCTCAGCTGCCAAAGAATGCAGAACATGTAGTATCAACCTTGATGTGGCAGTGGAGTGGAAAGGCTGCTGAACACCAGTTGGGATTGGGTCTTTCATGTGTAGTAAATGAGCTGCAGTGTTCAAAAGTCACTGATACAGTCTTTTAAATAGAAGCTGTAGAGAAAGGTGAAGCTCTGAAACAGCTTCAAACAAGAAACATAAATAAAACTCTGCAGTCATAAATGTCTAGGCGAAATACTGAAACCTTGGAATTTAAAATGGCATGGTAGTAGTCAAAATAAAATCTATTTATTAACAGCACTAAACATCAGCTATCAGTAGTTTCACCCTACAAATGTAGTGTGTGTGTATTGTGTATTACTCATGTTGTGTGGACATAAATCTGTTTACACATTCACATTGTGGGCACTCGCCTTGCTTTTAGGGACAAGTACGTAAATCATTACATTTAAGGGTAAATATTTGGTTTAAGGTTAGGGTAAGGTTTAGGTTAAGGTTAGGTTTGGAGATGTACAGATGGTCATGGAAGCTGGCAGATAAAAAAGGGGGAGGAAAAAGGAATACAAAGTGTAGGATCCTTTCTGAAAGAAGATAAAAGTTGAATACAAATCAAATAAAACTCACTGTGCTTTAAACCCAGAGAGTGACACAACACTTTGTTTTTGTTTTTAAAAAAGGGGGAAGGAGAGATTCCTTCAGTTTTTGGAGGGAAATGTCCTCCATTCACCAAATGGAGTCACAGTTCATCCAGTTGTTGCACTACAGTCCATTGAGGTGAAGGGTATAGGGTTAGGCAAGTTAGGGTTAGGATACGTCTCCAGGAAATGAATGTAAGTCTATGTAATGTCCTCTGAAGTGATGGAAACATGACGGTGAGTGTGTGTGTGTGTGTGTGTAATGGCAGTCCCTGGTGCCTGTTCACCAGATGTACAACTGGCTTTTATAAACTAACAGAGACAAATGGCAGCCAGTATTTTATTACTTTCCATACCTCCTTCAATCTTTCCATCTCTCCATCTGTCTCTCCCCTCCACTCCTCCTCCTCTCTTGCTCCCTGTCCTTCACTTATCCCTCCCTTCCTAATCTGTCTTTTTGCTTCATTCCATCCCTGCTTCTCATCATTGCACCCCTCCATCCTTCTTCCTCCCTCCTTAACTCTGACCTTTTTCTTCTTGGCAGCGCCCAATAAACACATACTGCTCACATACTAATTCTTCTACATCGCTTAATTGTTCCTTCATTCATCCATTTTTACTTTTTCCCTTCATCATAAAATCCACAGTACAAGGGAATTGTCTTTTTCTCTTTGATTCTACTATACGCCAGTACATTCTCTTATGTTTATTCTTCAGTTCCCCTTTGTTTTTTTCTTTTCATTACATTCTGTCCATCTGTTCCTTTATTTATCCATTCATATCTCAGAAGCCCATCCATATTTGCCTTATTTAGACAACACAGCATCTCTCTTGTCCTCCAATCTCCCCCAGTTCTAGATGGTATATGTGGCCATCCTCCCCATTCATCATCCTCCATCTTTATCTTTTTTCATCCCTCCATCTTTATTGCTACTGCATTCCTCTGTCCTCACTGCATGTCTGCATTGTTGATTATCCTTAATCCCTTCATCATCCCTCATTGCTTCTTAATCCCTCAGTTGCCTCCTCATCCCTCCAGCCATCCATCCTCATCCCGTTTTCATCCCTCCATCCCCCCTTCATCCACCTGTACCTTTTCCATCATCCATTTGACATCCTTCCATTTCAGGCCCCAATCCTTCCTTCTCAGGTTTCTGAATATAATAACTGTGTTTGTGTGTGTGTGTTTCAGATGGCTTGGCTGACTGTATGGATCCAGACTGCTGTCTGCAGCCCTCCTGTCAGAACCAATTATACTGCAAAGGGTCACCTGACCCGGGGGAAGTGCTCAGCCAGTCTCCGTCCTCATTGGCTCCTCAGCAGGTAAGGAGCTCCAATCAGAAACGAAGTCAAAATAAGAACGTAACTGTAATTTCCTGATACAAATCACTTTTCAGTGCAGCAAAAAATACCAGAGACGGGTGACAGGAAGAAGCATCTGTCTATTTATTTTTTTCCTTTTATTTTCCTTAGGCTGCCAGGTCTTTCTACCAGCGCATTCACTTCTTACTTGGTCCTGAATCTACTCACGTCATCACTGGAGACAGTCCGTTCAATAAAAGGTAATCAAGTCTCTGTGTTTTTTTGTTGTTGTTATTTCAGCTGGATTTTGGGCATACAGCAACATCAGCAGGGCAGCAACATGAGTGGTCAGACAGGTTGTTAACAAATCCACTTATCCTCCTTTGTATAAAGTATGAAGGATGAAATAGATCTGAACAGTTTGAGGCATCTGTAATGTGCTGTATGGAAAGACTTTCCATATACAGGGAGGGGAAAATCACCTTGCCTAACCAGGGCTTGTGCACAGTTCTTTAAAGAAGGGGTAAAATGACTTCCTGTTCTTCTACACAACACTGTCTTTTTTCATCATAGTGGGATCATGGATAATTGGTATCTTTTCTTTTTTGCTAATGGTTTCTTTCTATAGCGGTGATTGCTTGACTCATAATGCTCCTGCCTGCAGACCCTAGCATACCCTACTTTTATTTGCCATAATAGGAGCGGTTGCAGGTTGGCTTTCTGTCTGGATAAATATAACAAAAAAAAGTGAGAGCGAGACACAGATCACAGTACAGAGACTTAAGGTCTGCCATTTTTCCTTGCCAAAAGCCATTTCTGCCCACACCTGCCTCAGACATAACATTAATTAAATATGATAAGAGAGAAAGACAAGGTGGCAGTCTGCAAAATATATAGAGTGAGGCAGAGCTCCTGACAGGGAAGAAACATGACAGCAATTCTATTCAGCCATTTTTCTGCTTTTGTCAATTTTTTTATGCTAGCCTGAATGTTTCATAAGAGCAGAGGGCCGCAACCCTATAATAAAAATGTCCCGTATTTCCATAATGGAATCTCCCTGCAACCTTATATTAAAATGTTTTATTATACAGTATTTAGTGTGTATGTGCGTGTGTGTGTGTGTGAGTGTGTGTGTGTGTGTGTGTGTGTGCTTGGGCAGTTGAAGTGGGGCATTTACACTTGAAAAGACTTTTTGATTTCCCCTGGAGCTAACAGTGACAAATTATACACACAACATGTTTGCAGAGGGATACAAACATACGCAGTGTGTTAATAGTGTATGTGCACACGCAGAAGCACAAATTTGCACGCACGACTTTGTAGGAGTACACATCTAGACAGGTTTTGAGCGACGTCATCAGTGCAATGTAGAAAACAAACTGGAATGACTGCCAGCTTATGAAGAGATCAACATGTGAAGTTGTTTTTGTGCCATAAACTGCATGAATTGCAAAAGTAATCAGTGGGAAATATCCCAAGAAGGATTCCTCTCTGTTAGTCACAATGCATAATTAGCTATTAGCTCTAGCAATCTTTTCAGAGCTCTAGATTTTAATAAGCTGGTGGATGGTTTTGTGCTGAAACTGCAGGAAGCACCTGTTTTTCGTATCCATTAAATGTAATAGCTACATAGCCTACTCCAAATATTTTACAATACCAACCTGTCCTAGAGCAGTAAGCCACATCCTGTGTGCCCTCAGTCCCTACTCTCCTTTCTGCGCTCTCCAACGAGGAAAAGCTACACCAATGGTTTTCCGTGCATGTGCACACAAACGGCACACACGATCTATTCACATACATCTGCTAGTCTGACTGTTCATGGTTTTTGCTCTGTCTGACTTTGTTGTGATAAGACGTGGTCTGAGAAAGTGAAAACACAAGCAAAGTTCCAATGCAAATAGCACTGCACAACCTGAGCACAAACTCTGTCTATCCAGATCAGTGGAAGCAGGTTCATTTGGAACCAAAACAAACAGTGGACTTGCATTCAACGGACATGGCATTGGCATTGTGTTTGGGATATTGCTGGCTTTGCTGTGGATGGAGAAATTAGGCAGATTCTGGTCAGTTTGAAAACTTATATGTGATCCAGTTAGTGAGATGAGAGTTCCTTGCTGACCAGAGCTTATCAATATATTTTATTTTTATTGTTTAAATCATTATTTTTGTTTAAGATCTCTACCCACAGAAATAATTCTATTGTGGTTCGGGAATAAACCTGCAATGAATTCTGCCTGACTTGATTTCATTAGTCTCTTCTTTAATTTCTTTGGTGTTTCAGAGTTTGATGATGGTCTAAATGCTGTTTATGAAACTTTTTCTTCCTCTTGGGTACGCTGAATAATTTGACTTTTTTGAAACCTATTCTGCTCCAATAGTCAGGACTGATGTCAACCCTAGCTTGAAGATTACCTCATGGAGACGAACACAAAAATCAATATGTTACAACAAGTCAAACTTAATGAACCATGACATTTGTTGTACTGACCTTTTTAAGTTACCATAATCAAAGCAACATGCATGTCCTTTACATGGAAAGACAACCCAAGCAAGGAGGGGTGGTTGAGAACAAAATTATGGAGAACTGTGTCAGAAATGGATTTGGCCTCCTCTGAAATATGCATCTTGGCCCACAGAATCTTTCAAGGGTGAATGGTTCAGAAATGATTGACCAAAATAAGGAAGCTGTTGTTATATATTATGTATATAACATATGATTACATGATAATACGGAGAAGAAGAGTAATTACAAGGGACAACACAATCATGTTCGCTTCAGTTTTGCTCCTGATAGCCATGTTGTGGTGTAAAACTATGCAAATGCGTGTGATAAGGATGTGCAGGCATGCTGTAGTGCTGTAGTAACACCAGTGTCCCATTATAGTACCCCCCACTCCCACAGCTCAGCAGTTACCACCACAGTTGTTGTATCAACTGATGCTTCACTGCACTCTGCAATTCCCCTCTCAAGGAGTAATAGTGAGGATAAGAAAGGGTGTGAGTGTATTACTGTATGTCTGGCCCAAGACAGTTTTCCAGCACTGGTTTTGCCCAACCACAGGGACTCAATTTGCTCAATTAATTACAGTAAAATATAAGGTTATTTCTTTTGTAAATGTTGTGCATAGTGCAGCTTTAATAAAATTAACCCTTCTCCACCATCTCTATTTCTCTCTCTCCAGCTTGGTGTCAATAATTCGAGGTCAGGTCTTGACAGCCGACGGAACACCTCTGATTGGAGTCAACGTGACGTTTGTCCACTACCCTGAACATGGATTTACTGTAACACGCAAGGATGGCATGTGTGTATTTATTTCTATTTATACACAACATGTGTAACCTTCTGTTTTCTATCTACCTTGCATCCTTAACCAAATTGTTTCATTCCTTTATTTCCTAAAATAGTCATTATGACTTCTTAATTCATTAATTCATTTTGACAAATGGAATTGATGGAACATAGAGTTACCAAAGACTAACCTGATGATGTAGAACTGGAAAAGAGGTTATGTATCCAAGGCTGCAAGGACTCTACACTGTTTTAGACAAAATGAACCGTACCTCACATTGTCCCGATTGCACATCTGTAGCAGGCATGAACTGAAATATGAAATATGAGACAAACCTAAAACTGACTGTGCGCTGCTGTATTTCATCCACAAATGTTAGCTTCTTTCATCTATATACAATACAGTTTTTGAGAAGGTACTAAGGCTCAGAATGGTTCTTATATCCCTGCAACACTGACACTCTTCTCTATCCATTCCATTCCAGTCCCGTGGACATACAGGCAAAACACTCATTTCAAACTGTGTAAAACCTTTTTTTCTCATAAAAATTGTCCTTGAACATGTATGTTACCACTGACATGCCAATTGATGACATTCCTGAGTACCCTAACTTATCCTGAAAATCACAATATATGGCATACTTAGCTAAGACATGTAAACCTGTAAATAAAGAGAAAATGTATAATCAACCGTTTCATTATGTGGGTAAACCAAATAAAATGCAAATAAATTCATCATGACCCAACGCTCCAGAAAATATCAATATGTAATTTTCTAAAGTCTAGAAACAGAAGATTTTATCTCCACTTCAAAGTACAGGAGGTTAGCCCAGAAAAAACGGAATATATATATAGCACTTAACAAATTGTATAAAACACATAAAACACTTGATGAAAAGCCAGTTCAGCAAAACAAAGGGAAAGCACTTAAATCACATCTATACTCTGCTCTGCCCGCCCCCATCCACTCCAGGCTCTTTCTTCAATCTCAAGAACATCAGCTGAAGATGTGTGAATGTGTGTACGAGTGGAAGTGTAAGACTCTTTTAAAATGCATTTGATTCACAAGGATGCATCAATCACTGCAGAACACACACTCAAGTACACACACACACACACACACTCATACACGGAAACACAGAGAACAAAAGACGTACAAACACATGCTCACACACACTCAACAACAACATATGGAAATGTAATGATATGCACTCGCAGAATACACACTCATAGGGAAATGCATGTATATTCACAGAGGCACAAACACACTCGTAGAATTTAAATGAGCCAATTACAACTTCACAGATTAGCATTTAAAAGCCAGTTAACTGTGCAGTTCCCTGTTAAAGGTTTTTTGGTGGAGTTTTTCCTGAATCGAAGGTCTAAGCATAGAGGTGTCCTATGTTGTACCGATTGTAAAGCCCCTTGAGGCAAATAATAAAGGGCTATAAAAATAAAATTGACTTGACTACAGTTCTTAAGGGTTGTATGCTTTAAGAGTTTTAGGGTTAAACAACTCAGTCAGGAAAGTTTTAATCAAGCAAACGGTTTAATTCAGTTTAATGATATTCACACTATTCTTCAGCTGACAGCAGTGTTTTTCAGTACTTACAGTTCATATTTATTTTTTTGTTTGTTGTTGATGTGCTGCAGGTTCGATCTCCTGGCCAACGGTGGGGCATCCCTAACACTGAGTTTTGAGCGTGCTCCGTTCCTCACTCAGTATAGAACTGTGTGGGTGCCATGGAACGTATTCTATGTGATGGACACGCTCGTCATGAAGAAGGTGAGCGGTGTCACTCCTGACTGTCTAGACATGGACCGATGACTGTCAGTCAGAAAAATTGACTGCCCGACAGGAACTACAGTTTTATGTTCCACTTACTTTAAACACCATTTTGAAGCTTTCATCTTTGACTTATGTGGTTTTTCATGACATATACATTACGTGACTGACACTGACTCACTGGCTGACTAAGTAAGTGACTAATGAACTCATTTTATCACAGTCAATGAATTGATGCATCAGTGAATGAAAAGACTAACTGGTGCGCGTCATGTCTGGCTGTTTCAGGAGGAGAATGACATTCCTAGCTGTGACCTGAGTGGTTTCATCAGACCCAGTCCTGTCATTGTTGCTTCTCCTCTGTCTACGTTTTACAGAAGTTCACCTGACGATGGCCCCATCATACCTGAAACACAGGTAATAAATACCACAGAGGAGGCCTTAGTAACTAGACCAGTTCTGTCAGTGTGGTCAATAAATAATTGTGTCATGGAAATTTAAAGTTGTCAGAAGGTATCAGCCTCAATCCAAAAGTATCCATCATTAACCCCCTGCCACTCCCGCTTTCTTTTAGGACTCATAACTCAGTCAAATCTGAGCACACAGACACAATACACATTTTTTGGATTCAGTTTCAGATTCACTTACACATCGTGTCCACCACAAATAAATGTTCATTAATCCTCCAAATCAAAGTGTCTACCAGTCAAAAACAGTACTCTTCTCAGTAGAACACAATTCTGACTTAGGTCAGTGAGAAGCTTATGTAGCACTCCAGTATCTACTATTCATTTCTCACATACAGTATACACTGAATACCTGAGCAGCTGATCATTTGCACTTTTCAAGCAAAAATGACAAATATTTGCTGCAGCAGTCTCTTAAATGTGAGTTTTTTCATTGTATACTGAATGTCTTTGGTTTTTGGACTGAAATGTTGAAAACTTGGACTCTGGGAAAACAGTTTTCTGACATTATATAGACAAACATTTGTATAAAGATTATATAAAGATTATCAACAATACAAAAGTATTGTCATGTTTATGTTGACATTCAACATAAACATGAACTTATTCCTGGACTAAAATCTGATAAGAATGAGTCCTACTCTCACACTGTTATTTTCATTTAATAAGATGACAGCTACAATTGGCATAATGATAAAAATAAGTAATGCCATTGATTTCAAATCATGGAAATAAAGTGCCTCCTTTTTTGCTTGAAATGGGAAGCGGTCGCTGTTCTTCTTGTCAAAAGAATGATGCATAAATCATCCATAAAATGTGTTCTTCATCAAAGTCACTATAATGGACAAATACACTTACATGTAAACACACATGTAAGCTAATAACACTCAAATAATTGTTTTCCAAAATGGCAAATTTATTAAATAATCTCAATATTAAACATCAAAATAGGAAATAGTATGTGCCAAATGACCTCTACAAAAGCTACTACAAGTTAGATTTTCCCAGAGTTGAAATTTTAGCTTGTGGCTAGATGTGCCTTGTTCTGAACAAAACACATGAAATAATATTGGTTACTGACACTCATCTCTTTACAAGCTGATGTGAACCCTCCCTCATTCACATGTGCTTCAGAGTACTACAGATGAAGCAAGATGGCAAAAAAAGAAAAGGTTTAAAAAGGTGGAAGAGAACCTTTGGGTTACAGTTAAGGACAGATTTATGTCCAGTGAGAAAAATATATAGCTAAAATGGTGCTCTTTTGTTGCAGAAACACCGTACACTTTGTTACACATATACAAATCATTTTTACAAGTTTAAGTTTCAGGGTAGCTGTCAATCATCTGATGCATAATGGAAGTTGGGAAATGTAACACGAAAATGCCCCTAAACACAGTGAAAAATGAACTACAAAATGGCTTAGACACACGAAAAGTAATGTTTCAGACAGTTGGTTAAGGTCAGTCCTGGCCTCAAATCAATTGAGATTCTGTGACATGAACAGAAGAGAGCCATTCATGAAAGACATGAAGCAAATAATTCAATAAATGCAACAAAACATGCAATTGTTTTTATGTTACCATTTCAGGCAGATGTAGCTCGTCCATTATTGTGACGCTGAAGAATATCAGACCTCATTTTATGACTAATTTATGCAAAAATGTAGGGAAATCCAAGGCGTTCACTTACTATTTCTTGGCACTGTAGTTACCACAGCTGAGGAACTGTGGCTCTGGACTGGTTGTTTTTATAGGAAACTAGTGGTATATGCACACACACACATACACATGCACACACATACCCAGCCCCCCACCCTGTGTCTTGCCACTGACTGCCTATAAGCCTAATAACACATTTCTCTTGGCAGGCAACTGAGGCTCATCATGGAGGAATGTTGTAATTGCATACACATTACACCGTGTTATCTTTGTGTGGTGTGTGTGTGTGTGTGTGTGTGTTATGTGTAAGAGGAAGGGAAAGAAAGAGAGGAAGAAAGCAGTATATTGGCTGTGTGCATGCAAGAGAGATTGAGAGAGTGGAATACAAAGAGAAACAGGTGTGTGTGTGTGTGTGTGTGTGTGTGTGTGGTTCTTTATTGTCACATTGCGTTACCAGTCCACAGAGGAAATGAAACAGATGATAGAACTCCATGCATGTTTTTATATTTTTACAACCCTGAACCAGCGCTCCGTAATTATTTTTTATTTGACAAGCGTCTGTGTATGTGCCTGTCTATCTGCGATAAAGGGAAAGAGTGTGTGCACGAAGGAAAGCGTGTGACATGTGTGTGAGGTAAGTGTGTGTGTGTGTGTGTGTGTGTGTGTGTGTCTGAGTGCAGATCAAAAGCAAGTGAATGGAAAGCCGCTACTTAGCTTTTGGTGGAGCTGAGTCCATTAGAGAGGAGGGCAGTGAAAAGGGCAGTCTTAAAGGGGATGTAATGGATCTGTAATGAACACTAAATGCCTGGCTAATGAAAAGGCAATAGTGCAGTTGAAAAATATAACACTTGAACAGTCCAAATGGATCATTCCCTGAGGAGTGCTTTTTTTTTATTATTCTTAAATATTTCTTCCCCATCTCCTTTTTCTTGGGAGTCTTATTTGAACTTTGAATGTGTGTATTTTCACTCCAGCCAAACCATATGTAGAATAAGCAAACCTTCAACCTTAGAGGAAGAACTTACCTGTGAAACTGTGTAGTATAGCCCATCACAGGGCTAACATTAAGGCAAACAAACCCTAACGCACAGAACTATAGGCCGTTATTTCACCAGATCTGAATGGCTTTGGGCCTGTGGTAGGAAACCAGAGCACCTGGGAGAAGTCAACACAAACAAAGGACAAACAATCTCCACGCAGAAGAAAACCACGACTGGCACTTAACACGAGACTATGGTGCTCAGAGGCAATGGTGCCACTGACAAACTGCAACTCTTTGGTGTTATTTTATATCATATAACTTCCTTGGCACGGGACTGCACAGTAGTTTTAGCTACCATTTCTATTGGTAATAATGGTATTGTACTCAAAAGGTTAATAAATTAAGATAAAATAAAACTAGTATAATGAGTATTGCGGAAGCCAAGAAGCTATTTTGTGAGAGCCTGATCATTTTGACTAAGTTTTACTTGTATTTTGTCTCAGAAGTGATTACAAAGTTGTATTTGGTGGGGCTCTTGAAAGCTGGTTATAATAAAGTTATTGTTATGATCAGACAAATATTTTTGTAAAGCCGTTATATCATGCTTAAAAATTGTATTTATAACCATATCACCCACTTCTACCACAGATTTCACAGTATTGAGTCGGAAAGATTTTGATTTGATTTCATGCTTGTTTTTCTTTCTTCTGAGCATTCTCACTGCAAACACTGCTAGTGGCCAGATGAAGCTGCGTGCCAATTAGCAGTCCATTCCCTATAAATAAGATGCTTCAGATACCAACCAGGACAGTGAAATAGTGTTAGGTGCTGATGTGTTTTCTGTGTCACTGTGTCCCTCTGAAGGTTTTACAGGAAGAAACGTCAATACCAGGCAGTGATCTAAACCTGATCTACCTGAGTTCCAGAGCTGCGGGATATAAACCAGTCCTCAAAGTCGCCATGACACAGTCATCAATACCTTTCAACCTGATGAAGGTGAGATATGTAATATGATATAATATCATTTGGATTTCTTCAAAGCCACTATGATATGATATTGCACATCAGTACAGAGTTCCCCATATCACTGGAACCATAACCTGAACTACAGAAGTGACCTTTGTGTCTGGTGCTGTTTCTCCAGGTTCACCTGATGGTGGCAGTGGTGGGTCGCCTTTTCCAGAAATGGTTCCCTGCCCAACCAAACCTATCCTACACCTTTATCTGGGACAAGACAGATGCCTATGGCCAACGTGTCTATGGACTATCTGAGGCAGTTGGTGAGTTTTGCTGCTAATAGCTACCTGTGTATCTGTGTTCCTTTGGCACAGTGGTTGTGTGTGTTGTCAGAAATTAAGGCTACCTGTCTGCAAGATGCAATAAAGCACATGAACAGTCAGGGCAATGCAGTGTATCAGGACGCGAAGTATGGTTGGCATTACACTCTGAACAAACCATGAACAACCATGGCAGAAAGCTCTGAAGTAACAAAACACTTTGCAAATGATTGTAAATAATAATAGATGTACAAGTGTATGACAACAACAATAAAATTGCACAAATTCATTACAAAATAACTCCTGGTCTACAATGACTATCAAAGTTTGACAATGTACTGTGCACAGTAACTGTGGAGAAGAGGGATTTTTCTGCAGTGCTGACTTCTCCTGAACATACATAAAGCTGCAGACCACTACTGCTACTAAGTTCAAATAGGTTTTGCAGAAAGGCTTTGACAGGGAAATGGCTTGGACATAATGGGCATGCTAACCCCTCTGACACGTCCAGCAGACATACTCCTCTGTGAGTTATTACTTATGGTAGCCCGGCTTAATGGGTTGAACATAAAGACGATTTACTGCTATGTTTTGTAACACTTCTGAAATTGGTGCTCATAAGTTATAATAAGGTAGCGTAACCACAAGAATATCTGGAGTGCATGCCTGGCAACTGTTAAAATCAGAGCTGAGATACAAATGTAGAGGTGCACACATGCACCTTTCCATTGAATTAGTATGCATTCGAGTCACATCACAAATTTGCTGATAGATAGGTAACGGTATCATAAACTCATCTCTCATTTCTCATTATGGCTTTGAACTGTAGAAGCAACAGTGTTCTCAGCAGTGTGCCAAGCATATCATGTACTTAACTCAAACACATTGCATTTGAAAGTTTAAGTTATAATGCCTTCTGTTCTGTTTTACACAAAAAAATATACCGTATTTCCTCAAATAGTGACCGGGTCCTTTATTTACCTGAACTGCAAATGGTAACAGGCCTTTATTTGAAGCAGTCTTGTATTAGAGGTAGGGCTGGGTGAAAAAATGATGAAAGATAAATATCACAATACAGTTTTCCTCAATATAAATATAACAAATGTTCAATAAATGTTCAATGTTATTAAACCACCCATATACCAGGGGCCATTAAACAAGATGAAGAAGAAGAAGAAGAAGAGCCAATCATAAGTCAGGATTAAAAGAGCCAATCAGAAGCCAGGATTAAAAGAGCCAATCACGTTGCAAGATTAGAAGAGCCAATCACATCGCAGGAATAAAAGAGCCAATCAGAACCAGGAATAAAAGAGCTAATCAGAAACCAGGACTTAAACAGCAAATCAGAAGCCAGGATGAAAAGAGCCAATCAGAAGCCAGAATCAAAAGAGCCAATCATGTCACAGGAATTAAAATGCCAATCCTGTCATAGGATTAAAAGAGCCAATCACGTCGCAGGAATGAAAGAGCCAATCATGTTGCAGGACTAAAATAGCCAATCAGAAGCCACCTGCCATTAAACAAGAAGAAGAAGAACAACAAGAAGAAGAAGAGCCAATCAGAAGTCAGGATTAAAAGAGCTAATCACATCGCAGAAATAAAAGAGCCAATCAGAAGCCAGGATTTAAACAGCCAATCACGTCACAGGATTAAAATAGCCAATCACATCGCAGGAATAAAAGAGCCAATCAGAAGCCAGCATTAAAAGAGCCAATCACATCGCGGGAATTAAATACATGTATCTTGATAATTATCGTTATCGACTGATATGAAAAAAATTTGGTGAGAACATTTTTGGCCATATCGCCCCGCCCTAATGAGAGGCAGGCCTTTATTTCTAAGTATGATTGGTCATATTTTAGTACGAAGCCTCGTTTTGTTCCGCTCCCATTTGCCCGTCATGTTTCAGTTAAAAACCCCTAACCCTCTAGCATTTCAGTGGACAGAAACCCTTACCCTTCATTTCTTAACAAGGTCTTTATGGTGAAACATTTGCAGGAACGTGTTTGCAAGGTTCCCATACGGCACATGAAATGTAGCTACTACCATTTTGTCACTGCCACTTTGGCAGAGACATTAACACACATACACCCTCAGTGACTGAAATCAGACAATAACACTTTAGATGAGTGTGTTGAAAATAGCATGATTATATTGTTGAATTTATTACATTAAAGCGATGGAAATATACATTATGCTTACCATAGTACACATAATATGACCGCCACCAGGGGTTTAGCATCCTTGTTTTTTCTCCGGCCTATATTGAGGTACCAGCCTTTAATTGTTTGTGTCGACCACACCCCCAGCCGTTACTGGAGACCCGGCTTTTACTTGACTGTTTTTTATTTGAGGAAATACAGTATCTTCTTCTACAAAACAAAGGAGAGTGTAGGCTAGTTAACAAACAAAGTAGTGGAAATGGTCTGATGTGCTATGCAAAATACAATAAAACATAAAGTCTGAACAAAAAGGTATATACACTTATTCAATCTGCCACATGTCACAGTTTAGTCCCTACCCTACTAAATTCCACGAATTTACACTTTGAATTCAGGATTATCATGGGTTTACATATGATTGCTGGTGATCTCCAAAACTATGCTCTCTTGTTGAAAATGTATTCCTTTTCTTTTTCTTGGCAAAAAACGCTGGCTTTCTGAACACTGATGGGTGTTTTTTGGCTTAAAAGACTGGCTTTCTGAGTAGTCTGTCAGTAACAATGAGACAATGTAATTACCCACAAACCTCTTCTCTTTAAGAATGAATGGTCACATAGGCCCAGACAGTGATTAATAACAGATACAGCAGGATAGATGATCTATGCTAAGGGAGGCGTGGAAGCTTATCTGCTGTCTGCGGTCCTTGGCAGTGAAAAGCCAAACAAGGCACGCATTACGTCAGGTTAACTCAAACAAACCTTGGCGATTACAGCAATGCATTAGGTGACACTGACAAATAATCACGTTGTCAAAGTGATGATGGTAGCCCTGGGTGTCTGCACAAGTGGGCATATGAGAAATAAAGAAAAAGAGTCAAAGATGTAAATGGAGGACAATGCATTTATTCAAATAGATATCAGGATTGATCAGCAGAGACCCATATGGTTTAACTTTAACAAATAGATTTATTCAGGTTGAGTCAAATCCAAACCTGAAAGCATTTTTTATCATGCCACTATCAATTATTATCACCTGAAACTGAAGCTCCCCTCAGCTTTATGGAGCTTTATTTTTTTCAGCTCATTGTTTAGCTGTCCGGCCCGCAACTTTGAGGTTTTGGTTCACTCTCACTGCTCTCATAGTGTCGTTTTCAGCCGCAGCAGGCAGCTGTTTTCAGAGAAAAAGCTCTAAAAAGCCACTGTACACTATCTGCTCAACACTAAACGTCTGACAGACACAGTGAGCAACTAGCTGGTGAACACAGTGGAGCATTTAGCAGCTAAAGAGCCAGATATTTCCCTCAGGAGTTGGTAGAGACCAAAAAGAGAGCTAAAAGAGAGTGAATATTGGACTTCCATTCATCAGGTGGCTAGAGACACAACTCCAAATGCATGATAATGTGGCCCCATAACAGTTTGCTAACAACATATAAACTTGGTATAAACAAGGTGAAGATATGTCAATGCTGTGTTCACAAATGATTTCCACTGCCCCCAAGTGGCGGATAAATAACAGAGTTAGCTTCGTATATCAGCGTTTGATTTAACGTAAACCTGTTTAGACCAGAACACACCTCTGTTCTTACTTGCTATTGGGATATATTTCATATTGCCTTATAATTACTCAGTTCTGAATTGGTAACCAATACACCTATCATGACATTGTTACACAGCTAAATAGTGTGTGTGTGTGTGTGTGTGTGTGTGTGTGTGCTTTGAATAAGCAAGTGTCCCACCCTTGATGTTACAGTGTTGTACCTCATGGAGACAGGCAGACAGGCCTGACAAGTAGTTTCTCAGTGCAAAGAAGAAAGTCGAAGTGTATGTGTGTGTTGAGCCAGAGAATGAAGGCCCTCAGTGAACCAGCAACTGGAGTCAGTGGATGTTATAAAAGCAGACAGATGGAGGTTAACTCTGTGGTTCACCGTGTTTTCAAACCTGTTGTCTGTTTGCTTTGGTTTGAATCACAGAAACCTTCCCATTTGACTGGTCTCATGTTCAAACCAAAGGAAGAGCTGAATAACTGGTCTTGCCCTGTCTGTGTGTAATAGTGTCAGTGGGGTTTGAATACGAGTCCTGCCTGGACCTCATCCTGTGGGAGAAGAGAACGGCCATTTTACAAGGCTACGAGCTGGATGCTTCCAACATGGGAGGATGGACGCTGGATAAACATCACATCCTGGACCTACAAAATGGTAGGTGCCAAAACATGACAAAACCATATCCTACACTATCATACTTGCAGCTATATCTACATATACACACATAATATCCACTCTGCAAGATGATGAAACACAATAATGCATAAAACATTTCTTGACAGTTTAAGGTAAATAATATATAATAATAATAATATTTTGATTCAATGTGGCAGTTGAGGTTTAGAGTTTCATTTTCTACTGAAATGTGAACAAGCTCAAAAATACAATACTCCCTCTCTCTCTCTCTCTCGCTCTCTCTCTCTCTCTCTCTCTCTCTCTCAATTAAATTTTTTCAATTCAATTAGCTTTCTTGGCATGAATGTAACAGTGACGATATTGCCAAAGCGTCAGGTAATAATGACATTAAAACAGTAATAATAAGAAGAATATCACTCTCTCTCTCTCTCTCTCTCTCTCTCTCCACATCATTAACTGGGTAATTATATGTCTAAGAATAAGAGGACAAAGCTAATAGCAGTTTAAAGTATGTTAATCTCAGCAGTTGTCAAAACGATTGCTGTCATGTAGGCTTTGGTCGACGGAGCGGAGGAAAAGAGTGTGTGTGTGTGTGTGTGTGTGAGTTCCGTGTTGGCCTCTTGGATTTGTTCCAGCTGCCCAGTGGTATTTTCTCTCTCTCTCTCTCTCTCTCTCTCTCTCTCTCTCTCTCTCTCTCTCTCTCTCTCTCTCTCTCTCTCTCGCTCTCACCTACATGCACAATTTTGCTTTCTCATGTCATACAGAGTAATTTCTGGTAGAATCTGGCAGTACTGCCGTCCAAATAAATGATGGATTTAAGAAAAAAGAGCTATAGAAAAATACATTTCAAGGATTGTTAATATGGTCCAAGCCAAGTAGAAATGTGTAGCGTTTATAGTTTCCATGTTCATTTTAGATAATGCAACATTCCAGCTTGAAGGTACATGATTACATTTTTTACCTTTTAAAAAAATGTAAAAGAAGCAGCACTAACATTGGAACTGTCGCCATAGCATCCCACCATTGTCTTTGTTTGTGCTGTGATTTGAAGAGTTTAGGTATTTTATTTCAGTTATATTCTTAACAAGAACAAGCACAAAAACTCAAACTTTTGGTTAAAACATATTCTTGTTATCTAAAAGTGATATCCACAAAATTTAAAAAAGTTATAAAAAAAAAACTTAAATAACAATATGAAGTACAAAACCAACTGAAACAAAATTACAGTGAAAACTTGTTTTCATTACATATGCAAATATTCATTAAGGTTTTGGTTGCCTTCCCACACATTTACACATGTAACCCCAGTGCTGTGTACAGTATCGCCTATATTGGTCGCCTATATCTGACTGAGAGATTTCCATTCAGATAGCCCACCTTTCAAGAACTGGTTCATATAAGAATAGATACATATTTAAAAAAAGCATTTTGCAGCTTTAAAGGCACTTTGACTTTATAAACTCCCTCCCTCCTCCTCCCCTCTCCCTTCCTTGCTGTCCTCTATCTGTCACCCCATCCATCACATTGCTATTCATCCCTCTCTGCCTGCAGCACTCTTGGGCTTTCAGCACCTTGTCACCCGATTCAGTGTGTGTGTGTGTGTGCGTGCATTCAAAATGCAGGTGTGATTTGTGATTTCTGTTTATATGCGTACTGGTCTTTGTGGGTGTGATTTTGTGTCTTGAAGGGACAGTACTCCAACGCACAATATGTGTTTGTCCTTTTGAGACTAAAACACACTACATGGACTTATATAGAATTATCTTGTGTGTGTGTGTGTGTGTGTGTGTGCATTTGAGAGCAAGCAAGACCATCAAACGCTCCTGCTGTGTTTTCTTTGTAGTTTGTCTTGTAGCGCCATTAATAATGTGGATGGGGCGATGTGTTAGATTTGGAAATGACATGCCTGTACAGTGAGTGCTGACTTCTAATGGTCTGGCAGTGAGACACTCGTCTGTGTTTTTATTGTTTCTTGTTATGTGTTTTCATGTTTTGACAGAGACGACCAGCTACTTTTCTATTTACTGAATGTCTCAACTTTGAGTGTAATCTTCATATTTATCTGTAGATAAAAATGGCAGTGCGGCAGCTGGAAGGCATGTCCAGCATTTAGTTTGCAAATTAGGTGGTCCTGAAGGGATTGCTATCAGACTATAAGACAGCCATCATAATCAGTGCTGTGTGGAGAACACATGAGCAATATATTGTTGGAACACTGACGCACATACAGTATTATGCCCCCAACACATTGCCATCTTAACCACAGTCACACTACTCATTAGCCTCCTAACCAATTAAACATTATTACAGAGACAATGGTAGTACAAAATGTGTGGTTAGACCTTAGTATTTGTCCATTTTGAACTCGACTACTTAACTCTTCTTAACCCAACAGGTCCACACATTTAGGAAGCTATGACTTGGTTAAAATAGTCACAGTTTCTACGAGCAAAACAAAAGAATGGCACTTTTTATACATGCTTTTTCTGTGCTCTAATAATTTATTTCACGGGTATATAATGTGAATGTTTGCCCATAGCGCTTTCACAACTTCATGAAGTTTAATTGGATTAACTATTGTACAGCAGTTCCCTCCTAGATTAGATAGAAATTGATTACATAAGAGTCCTAAATTAACCAAATGATCAAAAATACATTACTATGGAAATGGTTCTATATTTAAAATTAACTTAAATTAAATTAAAAATTGAAATAAATTATGTTGTTCCATTTTTATTGATAAACATTAATTTACTGAATTATTCATTCATTCAGATTCTTTTGGTTCGCATACCATATAGTAACCAAACATTCTTTAAGAAACCTTTTTCTGGATGCGTTAAAAAGTCAGTGATATTAAGAATGGTACACAGGCATCACACATGTAAACACTAATTCCTCTCTGTCTTCCTTATGAAAAATAGAAGTTTTTGTTAAGTCAATGTGTGGTTTGGACTATACAGTAATTCTGCGTGTGTCATGTTAAATGTGTAATCATTTTCAGCTTGTAAATACCAATTAACGTCCCATGGAGGGTGTTACATAGCCCTATAGGGGAGGACTAGTCAGTTTGGTATGAAGAGTCAAAACATTGTTCTATTTCTTTTGATTCAGAAAATAGTATAAACCGCAGCACCTCTTATATAGACAGTTACTGTTGTAATGAGGAGTTTTGTTTTTTATGGTACTTCACAAATGTAGATTTTTGCTTTGATCCCTGTTCATGTTCTTATAGCTGTATCAAATCAAAGAGAGTGATGATTCTTATTGAACAGCACACAATCCTTTTTATCGTTGAGCATGGGTCTTTTGTCTGAAGCTGAATTTCATGAAAAAGTTAATAGTACATGCTCGTAATAGTACAATAAATATTTTAAGGAGCAATGCTGTTTTATGATATAACATAATAACAGCACTGAATACACAACAAAATACAACAAAAGTCTGACAATATGGCTCATTATTCAAATATTCTTTCCATTATTAAGCATAGAATTTGACTTTTCTGTTTGGCAACACTGACTTTTAAGATCTCAACAAACTCAACTTTTTTTTCTGCGTAACCATGAAAACGATCAGTGGTTAAGAGTTGGTGTGGATTTGGAACCAAGTATCAGAAATCCATGTCATGTAATGCCAGAATGTGGATATTTTTCCACATTTATTGTGGGAAAGAGAGGCCCCAACAAAAACAAAGACAGAAACTAACTGAGAAACAGGATTTTATAAAAGTAGAGCAGGAAAACAAAATATCCATGAGAGAGGAGAATGAGGAAGAAAAAGAGACACACACTGATTTGTGTGCGGTGGCTTGTCCACACCTTTACACACACACACACACACACACACACACACCTGATGTTTTGTGATCGGTGAGCACTGCTGAACAACTCAGATAAGACTGGATGAAAGAGAGAGAGAGTGTGTGTGTGTGTGTGTGTGTGTGTGTGAAGGGGTTTCAGGGGCAGAGGCTTGACAGAGTTGATCTGCTTCCTTGTGCATGCATTGTGAGGATGTTTTCCAGTGTGTGTGTGTGTGTGTGTGTGTGAGAGAGAGAGAGAGAGATTTCCACTCAAGTGTACTTATAAGTTTTTGAAGCCCATGCTTGTCTATGTATTCACACATCAGTGTGTGTAGTGTACAGAGAGAGACTGGGGGAGTGTAAGTGTGTAAGCTGCCTGGTAAAGCAGCTCATCCACAGTCGGAGTGCTTTAGCTCTGTGCTTTGCTCCAGAGAACACAAGAAAGTGTTGCTTTTTTTCCAGGACATCAAATCAAAATGACTGAACTTCAAACTACTTTACATTTTTGTGTTGTTGTTTTTTCTGACCATTGTCATTACACAAGTCCCAGTTTGGGAAAATGTTTGTATATGTTTGTAGTTTTTTTGGCAATAAACCTAGAAACAAAACAGCTTTAAGAAGTTTAATAAGATTAGGAATGATAACACTAAATAAAGCAAGTAAAATAATATCCCAAAAAATAAAAATCCAAAAAATCTATACAGTATTTTATAAGAAAAAAAAATACAAAGATCAGAGAAAGTCTAAAAAATAAACTTAATTTTATGTAACAGAATTTTGATTACCATATTTCCTCAGTAAAAACCAGTAGTCAAGTCTCCAGACATGGTTGACACAAACAATTAAAGGCTGGCCCTCAATATAGGTCAGGGAAAAATCAAGGGTGGATAAACTCCCGGTGGCGGTCAAATAATGTGCATGCCAACTATGGTAAGCATAATGTATATTTCCATCGCTTTAATTTAATGAATTCAACAATATAATCATGTTATTTTCAACACTTTGTTGATCTGGATTACTCATCTAAGTGTTATTGTCCGTTTTCAGTCACTGCGGGTGTACCGGTATCCTATTTCCTGCTCCAGTAGTCACCTTGCAACCCTCTGTGGAGGTCCCAACTCCTAGGTTGGGAAATTGTGAAATCTCATTTTTCTTCCTAAAATTTGGTTTTCCTATCAGAGACTTCAGCAGCATATGTCCACGTGACAAAACCCAGGATCCAACCTAGGTAACACAGAATATTTTATCTTAATGTTTAAATCTAGAACTTTTACCTCCATGATTGGACGTCTTGCAAAATCGATTTCTTTTCCAAAAGGGATTGATTCTGTTGTTCCTCATCAGCCTATAAGAAGAGGAAGTTGATTAGTCATTAACATATAGCATTGTAATAATGTCTTTGTATATGTTAAATTAACTAACATATAATAAATAGGGGGACAGGTACACTACCTTTTTGGTGCCTCACATGTAATAGGCTTTAGCTATGAAAACATTCACTCGCCTTCAGCTCTTTAGGACAACAGAAATCTAGATATATGATAAATTAAACTGCGGTAAATAAAAGAAGAATAAAATGTTCAGTGACTTTTATTGCAAATTCAATCCAGTTTTACCCATGCCATCAACAGAGATGAAGGAAAAGCCATTTGCTGGTACTGTATTTATTATTTATTTTGAAGATCTACATTTGTACATTCGTCCTTGGCCATTTTAAATGTTGCGGGAGTGTATTCCACTGATTGGCTGAAAGTCATTCTTCTGATTTACAGTGCCAACAACCTAGAGTCATTCTTCAACTTGCTTCATACAGTATACATCCTGAGTGCATGTGTGTGAATTATTATTTGCCTTTAACCCTTGTTTATTCAATTAGATCCATCCTCAAAGAGTAAAGTAGTTATCATAATTATGTATCTGCATGAGTGTATCTGTGTTTTATGGGTTTTTTATGTGTTTGTGTGTGAGAGAGCCCTGACACACCAACTCAATAGTTAGCTGTTGCTTTGGCACTATTAGGCCATGCTTGGCTGACCACAGCTGAAGTTTTTGTGGCACAGTTGGCTCTACTCTGCTCTCATCAGCGTCTGCTCAGCCGATTCACCTTGTTGAATCAGCAGCAGTCAATAACAGAGAGCGGTCTGACTAACAAATCAATCATTTCACAATTTTGTTGATTTTTCCCTTATTTTCCTCCTCCTCCTCTTCTTTTCTTCTTTCACAAGCAGAGGACCATCTGCTGAAAACACATATTCTTTTTCCAAGCATGTGATAGTTAAACCAATTCACAGTAGCGTTTAAATGGCTGGTTTGTTTTGTCTTTCTGTGTCGGTGTGCTTAGTGGATGTGGTAAGAATTTTATAATCTAGGTTTTGAGATTGAGAGATTTGAAATCAAGGTCAAATGCACTCATTTATACACACATACACACACACACACACACACACATATAGAAAGCAGTGTGAGAAAGCCTTACTGCCCTCTCTTTTAACACAGCAGGAGAATTTGATGTTCCTCTCTTTCTACACTGCTTTGCTCTCCCTATCTCTCTCTCTCTCTCTCTCATCACCCCACACCAACACACGCGCGCGCGCACACACACACACACTTTTTTCCAGTGAGGCAATAGTTGGTTGCCTGTGTAGACCGCAGCACAGCATGGGTGGAACCCTGCTGGCTCGGTCTCTGTTGATCAATCAACACCTACTAATGGAGGGAGAGATGAAAGAGGGAGAGAAGGAGAGGAGGACAGAGGGAAGGGGAGGGAGAGGGATATAGAGATAGCTGGACAGGAAGGGAACCGACTGATATTGGATTTAAGGGCCGATAGCAATATGTCATGCTGGGTTTAAAGAACTTAGAAATTGACTGTGTTTAGTGTGGAAAGTTCCAGAAATGTAAGAAAACATATTGATGCATAAATCATAGCAGAGTATGTTAGAGGAATTTAAGCTCTTTCAAAGATGTACTGTAATATAGTACAGATTCTAAAATATTGACGTGACTGTCCAACCACATCTAAAGGAAAAGTGTTTGTACCTGTTCCAAATGGCCACACTCAAAAGCCGGGTCTAAAATCATGCTGTCATAGCCTCCTCCTGGCTGCATCACACTGCTTCCCTGATCTCACAACAAACTGTACAAATTGTACACTTTGGACAGTCTCCTCAAAGACATTCATGATCATGAAAAGTGGCAGAAGTAGTTGTGTGAAGAATGAAAAAAAAGAGCTTGAGAGAGAGGTTCAAACACTAACTGGGTTTCCATCCAAATGTAGGGCAAATTTGAACTGAAATTTCCCAAAAAATCAGCAAAAGAAAATCCATCACGGAATAATTTATTTTTCATAAGTTGTAGCCTATTCATGCCACACACACATAGAACAACATATTGTATATACAAATATTTAA
The DNA here is from genome assembly GCA_002120245.1 of Maccullochella peelii. Taxonomy (NCBI): domain Eukaryota; kingdom Metazoa; phylum Chordata; class Actinopteri; order Centrarchiformes; family Percichthyidae; genus Maccullochella; species Maccullochella peelii. The sequence goes on from LKNJ01000590.1 coordinate 143,359, forward strand.
ATTTAGAATAGAATAATATATATAAATCAAACTATATAACAACTGTATATATATATATATATATTCAGTTATTTACGTATATATACCGATACACTCAGAAAGTAATAATTCTGTAGTGCATTTTTTGAACTTGCATCTGGGGAAACGGACAGATACATATTTTGTAGAAGACAGGGTTGTATATTTACACACATACTGTGTGTATATGCAGTGACTACATTAACCATTACACCCCCTGGGAACTGGACTACACATTTGGTTTCTTATTACTGCATTTAAGCACAAGGAAGGAATCGACTCAGTTCTCAGTATATTCTTGGCATCTTAATGAAAGCACTGTTCTTGGTGGAGATTTTCTTTTACTGGTATTCCTCTCTATCCTGCACTGTAGGGCGTACCCCTAGTTTGCTATGCATCAATATAAAGAGTAGAATATAGAGTTAATAGTTAGTTAGTTAGTTCGTTTGTAGTGTGGGCTGGTTTCCAAGATGGCAGCAGAGTTTTAATAATTCAGTTCACCACAGGAGGTTCCTTTTTGATGTCTCACTTTGAAGAATGAGTGCATCCCTCTCTTTTTCTCTGTTCATCTTCTCATCACTCAGCAAGTCAGCCAACCCACCCCTCTTCCTCTTCCTCTCACCTCACATTGTCTCTCCTCTTTCATCCTCTGTTCTTTCCATATTTCTGCTTGTACATCTCTTCATATACTTTCAGTCTCAGGTGCATTTATAACTTTACTCACATGTATGTACTGTGTGGATATGTGTGATTGCATGCGTGTGTGTCAGCAAAGACATGGGTGTGTGTCAAAATCTCTTCAACTCCGCTACCATTATCTTTCAGATCAAAAAAATTCCTCCCAACCTCCTCTCTCTCCTACACACACACTGACTAAAATGATTTGCATCATTATGCATTATTAGTTGATTATTAAGTGTAGCAATCTATAGCAGTAGTACTATATATAATAAGCAAATAAAATTGCACTGTGTTATAATGCATTATTCAATGCCATACAAAACAACAGATATTAAACAGTGTAAAGATTAGCCTGAAGACAACACTTGTAAAAAGGCTACCAGCATACTAGATTACTACATGTTCTTTGTATCCCACTGGTTTGTTTGGGGTTGTAGGTGTACAGCTGAATATCTCTTCTTCTTCTGAAGTTCTGACAGACCAGTTGCTGTGAAAACCCCTCCAGTCAACATTAAATATTGTATTTTTAACTAAATCTGGAAATCTCTGCAGTGGAAAATACCTGATGGGACCAATAGTTGCTTCAGGTGTCACCAAAAGATGCCGCCAAAACACTTGATTCACACTTGAATTCAGCATAGGGCAGTTTAGAGTAGTCCTAGTTTACAACAGAAGATACAATAAATAAACGCATACACATTTAGCTGATTTTCATCTAAAAACAGGTTAATAGTTGTATGGTCATTAAACTACAGCTAATTTCCATAATCAGTTTTCTTTCCAAAAAAGTGAAACACACACACACACACAGCAGCAGCAGCATCCCTTTCATCTTACATGCTGTATGATCCTCTGGGACCCCCATGGTGAAAGAGAGAAGCCGTCATATGTTTCAGCACAAACACACCCACAAATATATGTGCATTCTTTATACTGTATAAGCAGTGAGCAGCTCTCACACATACATAGAGTCTGGGAAGTGTTGAAAGGGGTGGGCTGGGGTTACTTGGTGCCAGGGTGTCTCAAACCTCAAGGGGACCAGACACATACACATGCACACACAAACATACACTTTCCTCATCATTAAGTGGTAAGTGAATTCAACCATAGTCTTGCAGATGAGGGTTTGGTTGTTGAGAAGCGGTGCTGTTTTAAACATTGTTTTAGTTCATGTGTGCAGTGAAAAGACAGTTAATGGTCAAAAGAGCAATACAGTGTCATAACATTTGATGAAATTAGCTGATGTCCATCCACAATGAATTGGATTAGGTGATATTGGGCATTCCATTTTTATTTGCCATGTGAAAAGTTAATTTTATAGCTAAGTTGAGTCAGGTAAGACTTTTAGCATTTAACATTTAATTAATGTTAGATAATGTATTTGGTCATTAAACTGAACTCACTTCAAAAATGCTTTAGATGAAGGCAGATATGGAGACGTGTCCACCACCTTCATCACAACACCCTCACTTTCAAATGTGCAATATAGTCCAATCAACAAACAACGTTAATATCACATCATTGTTAACCCCCATTGACAGGGCCAGATTAGATTTTTAATAAAAGGACAATATGTCATATTTTGGTGCATTTTGGAGTAACAGCTGTGTTAGTAAAGTCTCACCTCTACCGTATCACTACACAGACCTTAATGCAAAGTATATTTTCTCTCTGCTGCCTGTACTCTTTATATCTTTCCCTCATCTTTACGCCTTCTCTCCACCACCAGGTATACTGTACAAGGGCAACGGTGAGAACGTCTTCATTTCCCAGCAGCCCCCTGTCATAAGCAGCATCATGGGTAAGTACAGATTCAAATAATATTGACTTGATTAAGATTTTAAGACCTGCACATTTGTGATCACTGTTGATTATGTCACTGCAGGATTTCTGACTTCAGGTTTTTTCTTGTTTAGTCCAGTATTTGTTCTGTTTATCTTATTTCTGGCTTGCTAATAAAAAAGATCTGACATTTGAAACTCACTTATTCAATGTAGTCCCTTCATGTAGTCACTAAGACTGCAATCTCAATTTGTAGAAAAAATTACTCACTTTATATTTTGACAGAATTTAAGACTTTTGGATAGGATTCAATAGTCAGTTTTCTAGTAAGACAGTATCTAGTGGCCATCAAAGGAACAACGTCTCTATGCACCACAGTCCTTGGCAGCACTACTGTCTAACCCTACTTTTGGTCTGACACATTTGGTCAGCGCCCACGTTTTTTTACCTGCCAGTGTTGAGCTTCACTTTTGGGTGTAATGCCTTAGGAGGTTCACACTATCCCCTACAGGGAATTGAACCCTGGATCTTCGCGATGGTGGACAGTGAATCTGGCCTACATTTTTAAGACTTTCTTTGACTTGACTTTGTCAAATAAATGCTTGGCCCACAACAGTGTTCAACAACCTTGCATGAAAATAAATTCTATATGCAATGAGCTGCCAACTGGTAAGTCTGTTGCAGATAAAAATGCATTTCAACATCCTCTTTTAGGAAATGGACGTCGCCGCAGCATCTCCTGCCCCAGCTGTAATGGGCAGGCGGAAGGCAACAAGCTGCTGGCACCCCTGGCTCTGGCCTGTGGAGCAGATGGCAGCATCTTCGTTGGAGACTTCAACTACATCAGGAGGATCTTCCCCTCTGGGAATGTTACCAGTGTCATGGAGCTGAGGTAATAGGGGAGGGAGGGAGCTTCTGCTGCTGCTGTGGCTGAATCAGGGATTTTAATCTAATCCAGAGAATACATCTTCTAGAGTCACATAGATAAAGGTCACTCACAGAATGCATGATCAATTTTACAGTAAAGCTTTGCCAAAACCATTTCATCCAGGCTGCTCAGGGTCATTGTAAATGCATGAATGTTGGTGGAGTTGAGTAAAACAAAATGTGTATAAAATTTGTGAAAATGTGCTGATTGACTTGAGAGTCCTTGGTTTTTAATTAAAACCTAGCATCTGAATTCATCTCTCTGCCTCAGCTTTTCTGGGCATCTTTCCTTCCTGCACTCAACTGTTCAACTCCACATCATTGGTCTTGGAGGACTTTGAAGCAGTGCTCGAAAGCATAAAGGAATAGAGGGATAGATGCATGACCAGATTGGACACTTGGCCACTACAGTGAATAACATTCAAGCACTTACTCTGTAGCCAAAGTGCTAAAAGATACAAGAACACTCTGAATTTAAAAGGAGAAATCTGGATTATTGCTCTAAATTTAGAAACATGCTTCTGGCACACTCTTCAGCGCTCATTTCTCAAAAACTCCTAGTTTAACAGTCATCTGAAATCTTTTTCCTACTGACTTCTGTGATGCATGAATCAAATTCTGAATTTTGACTGCAACTTCTAACAGTTCCTTTTTCATTTTCCAGTAAATTTTTCTTCTCATGATTTTTGTCATAATACCTACTACTAACTCTTGTTTCTTCTCTTGTCTTTCCTTTGCTTGCACTGTATTAAAGAAACAAAGATTTCAGACATAGGTAAGCGTGACTAATCCTTTTCAACCATGAACCTTCTTTTCATTCCACTTTCAGTTTATGCTGCTAATGCACACGACTCTATAGTATGCACATTAATTCCACCCCTCTCTCCTTTTCAATAATAAAAAAAAATCACTGTTGCTCATTCATGGCAGCTTTCAGACCTGAGTATACTGATGTCCTTAGCCCAAGGTTGCAGTGCATCAAGGAGACAGTGAGCTGGATCAAGCTGTTAGCAAGCTAATTTTTCAAGTCCAGAAATGCTTTAAAGCTGCAAGAACAAATTATCAAATAGGTCAGACAAACAAATGATGTACAACCAGACAGCCTTCACACCAGTTAGTAAATTAACCGAAAGGATAATTCTGGTTAATTATACCTTGAAATCTGGAAACGTCAAAGTATCCATTCACTTACTAACAAGTAATGTTGCAATATGACTCTCAACAGGGCAGAATAAGGCAAAGAGAAGCCAAGGGTTGGGAGAAAAGTAGCTCAGATGTTTGCTACTATCAAAATAAGACCCACTAATCTCACTTTTTTGCCTGCTTCTTTTTTGTGTCCCTCAGTCTCATTCTCTTTCCCTCTCTAATCTTGACAAGTTTTCATACGAAATCACTCTTCTGTTGTCAGCTGAAAACATTTAGTGAAGTGCTGTGCTTAAGTATAATTTGTATGCTACTCCACTACTGTACATACAAGATATAATTTGTTTATAAAATACTGAATCATACATTGTTATAGATGTAATAACCCGCCAGTATACAAAGTAGTTCAACTTTTAAAACAACATTTAAAGACTTTCTTAAGGCATCAGTTATAATGAAAAAATAATATAACATGCTGTACATACTAGTATAACAGTGTAAAAGGGTCTTTTCTGCACAGTTAATATTTTTACAAAATGTTTCCTTTAATTAAAGTTACATTGATTTGTACTTCTTTTTGGGCAGCAGAACAAACTGTAAACACAACACTGACATATTATCACCAAGTTTTTGTGGCTAACATGTTAGCAAACAGTTGCCTTTTTACACATCCAGCAGACACAGAGCAACATTATCATTTGGAGTTGTGTTTTTGGTTAATGAATGTAAGTCAAATATTTACTGACCTTTAGCTTTGTTTTGGTCTCCACCGACTCCTGAGAAAAATATCTGACTTCAGCTACTAAATAGTGTACTGTTTTCATCAACTAGTTGCTAGCTTTGTCTGTCTGCTGTCTGCTGCTGAGTGGGCAGTGTACAGTGGGTTTATGAGAGATTTTTGCCTGAAAACAGCTTCCGGTTGTGGCTAGAAGTGAGGTTGATGAGAGCGTAGTTGCTGGCCAGAAAACCAAAACAATGAGCTAAAAGAGGCTAAAATATGGGGCTGTGTAGAGCAGTTCAGTGATGATCTTCTGGATTTGTCACTACACGCGACCCCTTTTTACATTACACATAGTAATTTGATCCATTGTGTTTTGCAGAGCTCTGTGAATTTAAAGATCCCTTGAAATCAATAAAACTGCATTTTAAAGTCCTCAGTCCCAATCCATTTAGATAGGGGCAAAGCCAGAATTTTCTCCTTAAAGTTTTCTGGGTTGTCCCATTTTGGCTGATTGGCTCATACTGCTGAAAATCTTGAAAACTGGTGGAGAATTACATCTCAAGTTTTTGGATGCACACTCTGATGTCCTCAGAGTTGACAGGCTTAGGTGTTGACATCTCCCACTGGTTTTTGAAGTTGCGTAAGGCTCCAGTTTGAATGTCACAGGAGAAGAACTTCACATTCACCAGAAATGCTTTCCATGCATCAAACAGAGCTAGCACGGTTTGGCCCGCGCCTTGCATCTGCAGGTTTAGTGTGTTGAGATGTCCTGTGATGTCTGTCAGGAACACGAGTTTCACAAGCCATTTCTGATCCTCCAGCTCAGGGTAGTTCAGCTCATTTTCAACCAGAAAGGCTTTGATCACATCAATACAGTCCACATCTTCCCAAATCACTTCCAAATCACTAAGGTTCAAGGTTCAAGGTACATTTATTAGCCATTCTATAACAGATAGCTGCACAATGAAATTAAGGTTGTAGCCCCCTTCACGCTCCACACACAGAGCACACATACAAATATCCAAAATCAAAATAGAATAAAAATAAAAATAAAAACAATGCATTGTAATGGAAATTTGTCTTTACTATCCTGTTGACCAATTGTATACCTTTGTATTTGTCACCTCTTGCTGTGACCTGACCCCATTTGGCAGGAACTAATCAAGATAACACTGACCCTTTGATGTTCACCATCAAGCTAGCTCCCTCAAGAGGTGTTAATACAGACCACATGGGGTTCATAGACATCCTGACCACCTGTCTAAACAAAGTACTCTTCTTCTTTAAAAGATCCCCACTCCCACAGTCTGGTATCAGATGCTTGCAGACAGCAATGTGCTCACTCTGTAGCGCTGATCCTTTCTGGCCAGAAAGCTTATTAATAAATACCACAAAGACAGTTCTGTTTTGAGATTCATGATTTTCAGATTGCCACCACAACATACAGTTAGTTATATACATATACAAATGTCGTGGTTTAGTAATGTGAAAAAACAGCATAACAGAAAGTTCCATGTCATTTATTTATGGTATGGAGTGTGAAGGATGAGGTGGAGTTGAGGATCTCACAGCCTGAGGAGTAGTTCTAGTAGTAGCTCTGTAGTCTGGTGGTTCAAGAACGGATACTTCTGTATCGCTTGCCAGATGGCAGCAGGGTGAACAGGCTGTGGCTGGGGTGGGTATTGTCTTTTTAGGTATCCTTTGGGCTCTGTGTAGGCACCTCACCTCTTCGATATAACTGATGCTCGGTAGATGGGTACCAGTGATGTTCTGGGAGGTTTTAATAACCCACTGCAGAACCCTCCGGTCCTTGGGCATGCACATCCCATTCCAGTTTGTAATGTTTCCAGTTAGGATGCTTTCTATTGCTCCTCTGGCACGGGAATTTTGCCCTCTTAAGTTTCCTTACAGTCGTTTCTGTCTGAGCTTTCTTGACCAACATAGAGATGTGTGTGAACTGTCCATCTCCTCCAGGAGAGATTTGAACTGGTGAGTAAGGAGCGTGCAATGTAAAGATTAACAGTTTTAACTACTGTGTCCATTACAGAGTTAAGAGTTTTTCTGGTGGATAATACAGTGAAATTTCACAAGAGGGTGACCAATCTGACTTTAAGTTATTGTCACAGACCCCCTCTACTGACCGACTGTTGCCAGGGTACCATCTGTGGTAACGGAAAATATTTTCTTGATGTTGACTCCCCCCCTAACCTTAACAAAGTACATATCTTAACCCAAATCCACACAACACATGTAGACTCGATGGGCAAATTCCCATGAGCCCCCCCAGCAACCCAATTCAATTCAATTCAG